>QEPC01000801.1:3298395-3310656 GCA_003113815.1 Sphenodon punctatus | reverse complement strand
GGAGACTCGGGAGGGCAGCGAACGCCTGGAAGCCACTCTGTCAATGGTCTCAGCCAACAAGGTGTTCCAGAAGGCTACGAGATCATCGACCGAGCGGGTGTCAAGGTCCAAGGGAAACTCCCCCAGAGCATTCTGGAACCGATCCAGTTCCATAAGCCTCCGGGGGCAGACTGATCTAATAGGTCCTACACCCTGCCGGGGGCTAACATGCACCAGGATGCACGCCTTAAGGAGGTAATGGTCAGACCATGACAAAGGCTCTACCTCTAAGGAGTTCAGTCTTAGCCATGTTGAGCTTGAGCTGACCTCTGGACATCCAGGCAGAGATATCAGAGAGACAGTTGATGAGGCAAGTTTGGACAGAACGTCAGCTCAAGCTCAACATGGCTAAGACTGAACTACTTATCTTTCCTCCCTACCCTTCCTCTCCCTCTTCCCTGTCCATTCTTATTGATGGGGTCACCATCCGTCCCGTTCCCCAAGCCCCATAGTTTGGGCTTCGTCTTCCACACTCACCTTTCCTTTAAAACTTACAATGACTCTGTTGCCATGTCCTGTCGCTTTGACTACTGCAACCTCCTCCTTACTGGCCTCCCCCGCTCTCACCTGTCCCCTCTTATCTCCATCCAAAACTCTGCTGCTAGGGTCATCCACTCAGCCCGTTGCTTCGACCACGTGCAGCCTCTCCTCTCCTCACTTCACTGCCTCCCCCTTCCCCAACGCATCCTTCACAAACTCCTGGTATTCACTTATAAATCCCTTCACAACCTGACTCCCCCTTACCTCTCAGCCCTAGTCTCCTTACACACTCCTGCACATGCTCTCCACTCCTCCTCTGCCCCCTCCCTCATCTCCCCTGCTCCCCTAAGTGTTCATGGCCTCCAGGACAACCATGGCCTGTCCCAAATCATCTGTGGCCCCACACGAGGAGGGACATACACTGGATTTGGTTTTCTGCACTGGCCTTGAGGCGGGGGGTCCGTTAGTAGGAGTTAAGGGGGTAGAGCCTTTGTCATGGTCTGACCATTACCTCCTTAAGACGTGCATCCTGGCGCATGTTAGCCCCTGGCAGGGTGTAGGACCTATTAGATCGGTCTGCCCCCGGAGACTTATGGAACCGGATCGGTTCCGGAATGCTCTGGTGGAGTTTCCCCTGGACCTTGACACCCGCTTGGTCGATGATCTCGAGGTCTTCTGGAACACCTTGTTGGCTGAGACCATTGACAGAGTGGCTCCCAGGCGTCCGCTGCCCTCCCGAGTCTCCCGCAGCTCTCCTTGGTTTGCTGAGGGCCTGCGGTGTTTGAAGCGGGAGAGCAGGCGGTTAGAGCGATGGTGGCGCTGGACTCGCGACCAGTATGATCGATCGCAGCATAGTATGCTGTGATCATCTTCAAGCCAGGCTATTATCCCCCCTCCAGGAGTTATTTGAGAGGAATTCCGCTGCAAAAGCGTATGAGTTATGCTTAAGCTCCAAAGCCTCTGATTTAACCAAAGCGATAGCAGTGTTTGCTAACTTGGCTATACATCTGAGACAGAGGCCTGCTCAGGGGTCGTGTTAATCTTGGTGCAAGACAGTAAGGGAATGGGGCAAGGGTGTAGCTGTCCTTGCTTTAACGAATGCCCTAGAGTTATTTGTTATGGGATATCCTTTTAGCAAGAAAATATGGGTTGGAAATGGTGTTGTTTGATTGATGTATACTATGGAGCTTTCTTCCTTTCTCTGCCTGAATTGCTTACCGTCTACATGATATTATCTAATTATTGTACTTTGAACTATGCCTTATTTTCCTTAGTTGTTTGATATTGCTTTGTACTTTCAGAGCTGGGGCGTTTATTTTAATCCTATTTTACTGTATTTTATTTTATATTTTTGCCAAATGCCAATAACTGTAAGTTACGATAATAAAGCTTATTTATTAATTCATTCATTCAGAATGCTCTTGGGGAGTTTCCCTCTGGCCTTGACAACCAATCGCTCGATGACCTTGTGGCTCTTTGGAACACCTTATTGACTGAGGTCATCGATCAAACAGCTCCTAAGCCTCCACTCCCTGAATGCCGACTGTACAGGTCCCCCTGGTATATGGAGGACCTGCATCAGATGAAGTGGGAAGGGCAGTGGTTGGAGCGATGGTGGCGCAACTCTCATGCTGAAGCTGACCTATTGCAGCATAGAGTTAGTTTACGAACCTATGCTGTAGCTGTGTGGGCAGCAAAAAAGAGGTTCTTTGCTGCTCTCATAGCATCCGCAAAGTTGCGTTCAGCTGAGCTCTTCCGAGTGGTGAGGGGGCTGGTCAGTCCAGCCTCCCTCCACCTGGAATTGGAATCTTCAATGCTCACTGTGACTTGTTTGTCAACTTTTTTGTGGATAAAATTGCCCAGATCCACCACGATTTTGACGCCATGCTTTTGGCAGTGGGAGAACCTGAGGTAATGGAAGCCCTGCCTCGTCCTATGTTATGGGATCAGTTTCAGATGGTTTCACCCAATGATGCGGGGTATGTCCTTTGGACTGTTAGACTTGTTGTGAACTTTACCCATGCCCTGGTTAAGGCCAGCCGGGAGACATTGGGGCCATTGTTGGCTGGGGTAGTCAATGTCTCCCTTAGGGAGGGCAGAGTGCTAGACTGTCTCAAGGAGGCATTGGTGCAGCCTCTGCTCAAGAAACCATCTTTGGACGTTGACTCCTTGGCCAGCTATCGGCCAGTCTCACACCTTCTCTTTTTAGGGAAGGTTATTGAACGGGTGGTGGTCCAGCAGCTTCAGGGGCATCTGGACCCTGTCAGTTTTCTGGATCTCTTGCAGTCTGGCTTTTGACCAGGGTTTGGTACTGAGATTGCACTTGGGCCTTCGTCGACAACCGCTGCCATGAGTTGGACCAGGGTCGTTTGACCCTATTAGTTCTCTCGGCTGCATTTGACACTGTTGACCATGAGATGTTGGTGGCCCACTTGTGGGACCGTGCTAGGATGGGTGGGACTGTTCTTGGATGTTTCCATTCCTTCCTGGCTGGGAGAACTCAACGTGTGGTACTGGGTGATTGTTCCTCATCTCCCCGGGACCTCATGTGCAGAGTTCCACAAGGTTCTATTTTGTCCCCTCTCCTGTTCAACATGTACATGCAGTCTTTGGGCGAGGTTGTCGGAGGGTTTGGTGTGCAGTGTCATGACACCCAACTTTACCTCTCCCTCAGACCTGGCAGTCTCGGTGCTTACTCAGTGTCTGACGGCTGTAGAGGATTGGATGAGGGCGAGCTGTCTGAAGCTGAATCCTGACAAGACGGGATACTGCTGGGAGGGGCTGAGGGAGTGGTCACACCCATTATTGATGGGGTCCGCCCTCCGTTGTTCCCTCAGGTTCAGAGTCTGGGGTTGCTCCTTGATTCACGACTCCACCTGGATGCCCAGGTTGCTGCTGTGGTGAAGGAAGCATTCCGCCAATTACATCTGGTGCACCGGCTTCAACCATATGTTTCAGGCTCTGACCTAACCACCATCGTCCATGATTTCATCACCTCAAGACTTGACATCGGCAATGCGCTCGACACGGGACTACCTTTGGTGATGGTCTAGAAGCTGTAGTTGGTGCAGAATGCAGTGACCCATCTCCTTATGGGGACGGGTCGCCACGAGCACATTACACCTGTACTCCGGTGTCTGCACTGGCTGCCTATAGTCTTCTTGACCCAATTCAAGGTGTTGGTTTTGACCTAAAAAGTCCTATACGGCTTGGGCCCTATACGCCTCACCCCCCCAGGTCCTGGATTGGCCTTTGAGTTCAGCCAGGGATGCCCTCCTTGGGGTCCCCAAAGTGTCTTGGGTATTGACAATGAGGAGGGCGTTCTTGGTGGCCGCACTGTGGCTGTGGAACTCCTTCTTGATGGAGGTCTGTCTGGCCCCCAAACTTCCCTCTTTCTGTAGACAGTATAAGACCTGTCTGTTCCGCCAGGCTTTTGGCAAGGGAGACGGGTGAGGGAGGGGGGGTAGGTAGGGGGAGGAGGTGTTTATACTCTGCCATATGTTTATATTTTAATAATAATTTCATATTGTTATTTATATGCATTTTATTGTTATTTTGATATTTTGTGTTTTTATTGTGTTGTAAGCCACCCCAAGCTGCAGAAGCAGGAGGAAATGGCCTGGAAATCCAGAAAAATAAATAAATAAAATAATATATGGTGGGGTCAGGGAGTGAAGAAGAGTGTGCTTCAACACGAGCTGCCATGGGCTCGATTCCCTCGTTCCCCCCCCCCCAATGTCCCGTGCTGGACAATCACTGCTGCCACATTTTGGGGTCAGCGTGGGGAGCAGAACAGATGGTCAGGTCAAGATGCTACCATACGAGTGGGTGCCTGGCTCTGCTCCACCCCTCTCCTACGGCCCACCCAATATCCCACCCCCAGCCATGACATGGCTGTGTGGGACTGGAGCTAGCACCTGCCACTCAAAGCTCCGTAGTGGACCTTGGTGCACATCGAGGCAGACGAGGACTGGGCACACAAGCCGTGGCATGCTACCATGCCTTGGGCAGACTTACCCTCCTTTGGGTATGACTGCTATGCACTGCATCACCCTCCCATGTGGTGGGGTGAACATCTGGCAGCTGCCAGGCACACAGTGCATTGCATCATGTGGTAAGGCTTCCTGGAGTGGGGTAAGGCTGCCCAAAGCACGGTAAGTGCATCATGTGGTTGTACCCAGTGAAACAAGGCAAAGTAAACAGATGCTCCATCCTGTCACACTAACATTACCATTTTGAGTTAGATGGATAGATACTGGGTGGCAGAGGGGTAAAGTCTCAATAGGTTTGTTCAGATATCTGCTACAAGCGGGGAAGAACTAGAATGTTCAATATTTTGGGAGCTTGGAAAGGACTTTGAATACGCTGAAGACCTAATTTCAGTATGTATTAAAGCAGTATAGTATAGAAATGAATAAATCTGAACCTCCCTTACTTGAGTGCAATGTCAGCTTCCACAGCTGTTAGTAAAGGTGTTAATATTTCTTCAGTTTCAGCAGAAGCTCATTGAAATATGCAAAGAATATTCATTAAGTACTGCTGAAAGATGACAGATGCTGACATATATAATTTGACAGCTGCAAATACCAAGTAGTAGGAAGTGTCATTTCCCATAAGCAAAAAATAATGAATCATTATTCCCTGACAGATTAAAAACAAGATACTTTGAATGTTCAAATTGGTACGCCTGTTTACCTTAAAGGTGCAGGAGCCCATTACCTAGAAATAAGGGTGCTTGCTTTTGTTCTCGCCTTGCCTGGCATGTACTATGGTGTATGGATGAACTGTTAGCTCTACTGTATGAGACCTCTGATTCTGTATGCTGGTGGTAGCACTCCATTTTCTATTTGATTACTCTTCCAAATGGAATTATTGTATGGGCTTGCAAGCCTTCTGTCTTCTCTTATTCAGATTTTTTGGTGACAAGCTAAGCAGGTTTTCATCTTTCTTGCTTTCTTTTTTAAAAAGCACTAGACACTTCCCTAATGAGACCTCTGATCTCTAATGCACCTCGTGTGCATTACGGAGACCTGGCTGGACACTGAGTCTAGGCCTATTTTGGCTGACCTTGTTCCAGCTGGGTACTCCATGCAGCACTAGCCACGGTCAGAGGGACGGGGGGGTGTACCCATGATTTTTAGGGATTCATGGGCAGTGAGGAGGTATCCAGTGCAGGTTATATCAGGTACTGAGGGCCTCCATCTTGTGATTGATTTGGCGGGAGACAAATTAGGGGTGCTTCTGATATACCATGCACTGTCCTGTACAGCAACTTCCCTACACACTCTAGCTGAGCTGGTGTCGGAGGTGGTGTTGCGCTCCCCAAAGATCTTGGCCTTGGGGGATTTCAACATCCATGCCGATGCCAGTTTTGGAGGGGCAGAGTGTGAGTTCATGGCCACCATGGCAACCATGGACTTGTCTCAAAGGTTCATCGACCAACACATGATGGGGGACATATTCTGAACCTGATATTTTGCACTGGCCTTGAGGCGAGGGATTCGTTGGTGGGGGAGGTGTCAGCGGACCCCTTGTTGTGGACAGATTCTTACCTCCTGTGGGCCTGTCTCCTGGTGCATGTCTGCCCCCGGAGAGATGCAGAACTGATTTGGGTAGTTCGCCCCCAGAGACCTATGGAACCAGTGAGGTTCCGAAATGCTTTTGGGGAGTTACCCTCTGATTTTGATGATTGTTCAGTCTATGACCTCATAGCTTTTTGGAACACCTTGCTAACAGAGAACATCGACCGGACGACTCCTAGGCGTCCACTCCCTAAGTATCGGTGCTGCAGACCTCCTTGGTTTACAAAGGTTCTGCGGCAACTGAAGTGTGAAGGGCGGCGGTTAGAGTGATGGTGGTGTCGTTTGCATACTGAAGCCAAACAGTTGCAACATAGAGCAAGTTTATGAGCCTAGGCTGTGGCTGTGAGGGCAGCAAAGAAGGAGTTCTTTGCTACCCTCATAGCATCTGCAAAGTCTAGTCCAGCAGAGCTTTTCTGGATGGTGAAGGAGCTGGTCGGTCCAGCCTTGCTCTGCCTGGAATTGGAGACTTCCAGTGCCCGCTGTGACATGTTTGCTGATTACTTTGTGAATAAGATTGCTTGTATCCACCATGATTTCGATGTCACATTTATGACAATGGGAGAACCAGAGGCCGTGAAAGCCCCACCTTGTCCAATTTTGCGGGATCAATTTCAGTGGGTGGTGCCCACTAATGCGGAGGTTCTTGGGGCTGACAGGGCCAACTGGACCCGTGCCTATCCTAGCTGGTTACGGCCAGTTGGGAGACATTGGGGCCATTGCTGGAGGGGGTGGTCAATGCATCCCTTTGGGAGGGCAGAGTGTCGAGCTGCCTCAAGGAGGCGGTGGTTTGGCCTCTGCTTAAAAAGCCATCACATAACATTGACTCCCTTGCCAGTTATTGGCCTGTCTCTAACCTCTCCTTTTTAGGAAAGGTTATTGAACAGGTTGTGGCTCGGCAGCTGCAGGGATACCTGGACGGCGTCAGTTTTCTTGATCGCACATAGTCCGGATTTCATCCGTGTTATGGCACTGAGACTGCACTTGTGGCCTTGGTCAAGGATCTTCGCCGAGAATTGGACCAGGGTCAATTGACCCTGCTGATTTTGTTAGATCTGTCCGCTGTGTTTCATACCGTTGACCATAAGATGTTGGTGACGCACCTGTGGGACTGAGCTCGGGTGGGCAGGATTGTTCTTGAATGGTTCTGCTCTTTCCTGGCTGGAAGAACTCAGCAAGTGGTGCTCGGGGATTGCCGTCCTTCTCCCCAGGACTTCACGTGTGGACTCCTGCAAGGTTCTATTTTGTCCCCTCTCCTGTTCAACGTGTGTATGCAGCCGTTCGGTGAGGTTGTGAGACGGTATGGGGTGCGGTGTCATCAATATGCTGATGACACCAACTCTACCTCTCCTTTTCATTGGACCCAGACCCAGCAGTCTCAGTGCTTACCCGGTGTTTGGCAGCTGTGGGGGACTGGATGAGGGCAGGACAACTGAGGTTGAATCCTGACAAGACTGAGGTGATGATGGTGGGTAGGGAAGTGGAGGTAGTGGCTCCTGTCATTGATAGCCCCCCAGGTTTTCAGTCTGGGTGTGCTCCTTGATTCTCTGCTCTGCTTAGATGTGCAGGTGGGGGCTTTAGCGAGGAGTGTGTGTCGCTATTTACATCTGGTGCATCATCTTCGGTCATATGTCTCAGATGGTGACCTGGCCACCATCATCCATGCGGTCGTTACTTCAAGATTGGACTATTGTAATGCATTCTGCGTGGGACTACGCATGGTGACAGGTCAGAGACTGCAGCTAGTGCAGACTGCAGCGGCCTGTCTCCTTATGGGGCTGAACCACTGTGAGCACATTAGGCTCTGCACTGGCTGCCTATAGTCTACCGATTCAAGGTATTAGTGCTGACCTATAAAGCCCTACACCGCCTGGGCCCCACCTATCTTTGGCACTGCCTCACACACACATGCGCACGTTCTGGCTCAGCCCCTGCAGTCCACTGGGAGTGCCCTTCTTGAAGTCCCCTGAGTTGTTTGGGGGGTGACTATGGAGAGGGCATTCTCAGTGACCACCTCTCAGCTGTGGAACTCCCTCTTGGAGGGGAGGCCCTGGACCTCCCCTCCTTCAATCGTCAATATAAGACTTGGCTGTTCTGTCAGACTTTTGGTGGGGGAGATGGGTGAAGGGTGGGGTTTGGGGAGGGGGCATTAGATTGGGAGGGGTTGGTTTGATTTCTTATGTCCTCCATTATGGTTGCATTTGTTTATGTGTGTGTTATTTTTTATATTTATACTGTGTTAAACTTTTTATCGTAAGTCACCCTGAGCTGCCTTGGGCAGGAGGGGTTGAGTAGAAGTTATTTAAATAAATAAATAAATAAATAAAGCAGTGTACTGAATCATCTAGTCCCTAGAGACTTTCCAAATAACCTTTTCATTATTCTTTGTGTACTTTTAGAATGCCTTTTATTCAGCTTAAATTGGCACATAGGTATAGCTATAGATTAGTTTTTAAAGCCAAGAGGGACCATTACTCTTTTTTTCCCTGCTACTTTAATGATGCATCACATAGACAGACAGACAGACAGACAAGTGAATATTAGCAAAACAAAACTGTATCCACTAAACCTAAAGCTGGTTGAAAACAGCTATGTCACTTTAGGGACTTTTTTCTTAATTTCATAATTGAAAATGATACTGGAATTTTTTGCTAAAATTTCATTTTCTTGAAAATTTGGATGCAAAAAATGACTCCTGAAGTCTAAATGAAGTTTGACCAAAAATTATATATCACTTTTTATTATGAAATTCACCATAGTTCTACTTCAAATTAATCTGCAATTTAAAAAATCATAATTATATTTATTGCTACAATCAAGCACTCCTTTGGGGTAGTTTTGTACCACAGACACATATCTATTACAATAACACACAAGTTAGTGGCTCTCCAGCTTGACCCTTTTAGGACATTGCGGGTGATCCCATGCCCCTTGCATGCTGTGCACATTCTGTGCGTGCGCACATATGTGCAAACCACACGCATCTCCATAGGGATTGCATTGTGCTACACTGATCCCATACAGGACCTGTGTAGATTTCAAACGGATCCCACTTGGGACTGCAGCCACTGTCACCTGCTCTCAGGGACACAACATACCCAAAGGACAGTGAGATACCATTAACGGTTTCTTACTTGTGAACAAAAAGAGGTTCCAGGGTATGTTTGTACCCCCAAATAAATAGATTTTGCCATATGGGGTATGTTTGTACCCCAGCTCATATTAATAAGGGGATATGGATCGCCGTCGGATCCTGGATTGGCCCCTACGGTCAGCAGGGGATGTCCTCCTTGAGGTTCCTGGGTGTCAACCATGAGGAGGGCATTTTCTGTGACTGCACCACGGCTGTGGAACTCCCTCCCATTGGAGGTTCGCTTGACAACTGACCTCCCCTATTTCCATAGACAGTGTAAGACCTGGCTGTTCCACCGGACCTTTACCGAGGGAGATGGGGTGGGTGTGTTGGGGTAGGGAGGGTTTGGGTATGGGTTATTTCAATCTGGGGATTTTTTAAATTGTATTTTAGTTATATATTTTTTAATGTTGTTAGCGGCCCAAGATGCTTATAGCAGGAGGGGGAGGCATATACATTTTAATAGTAAATAATAGGGATGGGCGAACAGAATGCAGTTTGGATGTTCGGTTGTTTAGTTCAAAACCCAAGTTCAGGTTCAATGGTTCAGTTCAGCCGAGTTCGGGTTGGCTGAACTTGACCAAACAGTCAAAAATAGCACTATCGAAACCAAAATGAAACCGAAACTTAACTGCAACCGAAACCGAAACTTTTTTTTTCCCCCTGAAAAGACATTTTTCCTGCCCCCGAACTCATTCAAAAACAACCAAACTGTTCGGTCATTCGAGAGTTCGGTTCGGACGTTCAGTTCAGACGTCCGAACAGACCAAGTTTGGTCCGAACATCCGAACCGCGTTCACCCATCCCTAATAAATAAATAAACCCCAATCAATGTTCATTTTATGTGACAATAGAAGCCAGGTATACACACACAAGCCCATCCCCCTGCAGACACACACAGCCATATAGTAATAATTCCACTGGCTGTGTGTCTTGTGGGACATATTTGTACCCCATATGCCTTTAGGTGGTCATGACTGAGATTTCTTCAAATTGTCTATTTTGAATTGAAAATGATTAGAACATTTTTCAAAATGTCAAAGGACTGGGGTAAAAATCTACCCCAAGACCCCATTGGTGTCGTTTTTTCCAGACAGTTGAGAAGGGTTAATGTTGTTTCAACCTTTTTGTTTTGTTTTAAATAAAATTACTAGTTTTGAAAATGAATTGTTATTGTTTACTGAGTCATCTGCATTCGTGATATAAATATACCCCACGGGACAACAAATGTTGTTCTTTTCACGGGAGTGCTTGAAGGTTGTTCAAGTCTAATTTTATTTCAGTTTTTATCCTGCCCTATCTTAAGGGCTTGGGGTGGGTTACAATATATTTAACAATATTTTTTAAAAGTACACATGAATAAAACCAAGTAAAATCCCTTATCCCAAACCACCTCAAACCTTAACCCTGCCTGCCACCTCGCAAAACAGAAAAGTCTTACATTGCCGCCAGAAGATAAACGGACTCAGGGTTGGACAAACCCCCAGAGGGAGGGAAGTTCCATAATTTTGGAGCAGCTACCGAGATCGCCTCTCTACATACCCTTGCCATACAAACCTCAGTGAGATGGTACATATGCAAGAGGCGCTCCTCACAGACCCCAGGGGCTGTGATGGGGCCTAAGGGAGGAGAGGCAGTCTTTCAGATATGTGGGGCCCAGGCGATTGAAGGCTTTCTAGATCAAAACCAGCACCATGGATTGCATCCAGGAAGCTATTCAAAGCCAGCGCAGACTGTGGAGCACTGGTGCCATGTGTCCCTGGCAATCCACCCCTGACGGAATGCAGGCTGTCACATTCTGCACCAGCTGCGGCTTCCAAACGGAAGGGCTGCCTCAAGGAGAGCACATTGCCGAAGTCTAGCCTCAAGCTTTCAAAGGCATAAATAAAGTTTAGATACAATTGCATCATTGCTAAATTATATCTAACTACATTTGTTGTGTAGTGTGTTTGGTTATAGATTCAGTTAGGTGGGGGGAAAACCCCACTTTGAGACCATTAGATAGCAAGCAGTGAGATGATACTGCCAATATAGTAGCTAGTAATACAGGGAATGGAGAACCATCATGGTCTGGGAGGGGATGCAGATTGACAGTTTAAAATTGTCCAGTGGGTGAGGTCAAAACTAGGGTTGGAAGGGTGGAAGAGAAGCACACAAACACATGCTCGGACGCACTCAGCACTTCTCCCAAATACACAGCACCCCCACCCACCCCAAACACACACATCTCTGCAGCCCATCCCCTAGCAGTGGGGCCAGAAAGCCAGACTAGGCCACTGGAACCTGTGTCTTCAGGAAAAGCACGTTATGCCACAGCACTCTTTGCTGGGGTGGGCTAGGTGAGCTGTCCATGGGCTAGCTAATGAAAAAAGGGCAGGTCAGTTAAAGAGGGACTGCAACAAAGCCATGGTGTTTCACATTAAGAGGCCAGAGGCCAGAAGTGGCCCAAGTCCAAAGGGAGCCTCCTGCCGTATCTGGGGGAAGGGGAAGAGCAAAGGCCTGTTTGCTGAAGGGTGGGGGGGAGCTGTTTTGAACACCTTCCTACCTGACCAACTGCACCTGGGCTGCCCTCTCCTCAGCCCCTACAAAAGAGAGCCTCCTGCCTTAGTTGAGGGAAGAGCAAGAGCCTGTTTGCTGCGGGATGGAGAGAGGAAGAGCTATTTTGGACATCCTCCTACCTGACCGTCTGCATCTGGGCTACCTTCCCCTCAACCCCTATTTATTTTATTTATTTATTTATTTATTTATTTATTAAATTTGTACCCCACACCCTCCTGAGCACAGCTCGGGGTGGCTTCCAATCATAAAATACAATTCAACACAATCTAAAACACATTAAAAATACCATATCAATATTTTTAAAACAACATATAAAACAGGGCCTGGGATATAAACTACTTGGGATAGGGGAATAAAAATCAACTCCCCCCCCCCAAGCCCCAGGCTAACAACCACGTTTTGCATTTTCGCCGAAATACTAACAGGCTTGGGGCCAGGCGGGCCTCCTCCGGTAGGGAGTTCCAAAGATGC
>QEPC01000801.1:3283369-3298295 GCA_003113815.1 Sphenodon punctatus | reverse complement strand
CCGCACCAGATATAACGGGCGAAAGGCAGCCTTTGTGACTGCCTCCACCTGCCGCTCTAGGCGGAGGTCTGCATCCAGGACCACCCCCAGACTCCAGACCTGTTGAGCTATGGGCAGGCGAACCCCCCCAATAAGGGGGGCTGACACCTCCTTCACTCTCCCCACCACCATCACCTCCGTTTTATCAGGGTTGAGTTTCAGTTTGCTCTGCCACATCCATTCCGCCACGGCCTCCAAGCATTGGGATAGCACCAAGATAGCAGGGTTTGGGTCCACTGAAAAAGAGAGGTACAGCTGAGTGTCATCAGCATATTGGTGACAACGCACCCCGAACCCCCTCATGACCTCCCCCAGGGGCTGCATATAAACATTAAATAATAATGGAGACAGAATAAAACCCTGCGGAACGCTGCATGATAAGGCACAGGGGCAAGATGTCTCCTCCCCCAGCACCACTCGCTGGCTTGTCCCCAAAAGGAATGAACGGAACCATTCAAGAACAGTCCCATCCAGACCCCCCAGGTCACGCAGCCGTCTCAACAACAGCCCATGGTCCACGGAGTCAAAAGTGGCCAAGAGATCTAGCAGGATGAGAAATGTTGAACATCCTGCATCCAATTCCCAGCGGAGATCGTCGACCAAGGCCACCAACGTCGTCTCGGTGCCATAGCCAGGGCGGAACCCAGATTGAAACGGGTCTAGGAAACCGATGCTGTCTAGATGCGCCTGGAGCTGGAGTGCCACCGCCCTAAAAAGGGAAGGTTAGAGACAGGTCGGTAACTGGCAAGGGCATCCACGTCCAATGATGGTTTCTTCAGCAGGGGGCGCACTACCGCCTCCTTGAGACTGGGTGACAATCTCCCCCGCTGTAAGGACGCGTTCACTACCCTCACCAGCACCGTCCCCAACGTCTCCCTGGAGGCTTTCACCAACCAGGATGGACATGGATCGAGTTCACAACAAGTGGCCCTCACAGACCCCAGGACATTCCCCACATTGACCAGCGTCACTTCCTGAAACTCCCCCCACAAATATGGACCAGATGGGGCCTCCATCACCTCACGCTCTCTACCTACTGCCCCTAATCCGGCTGCAAAGTTGCTCTGAATCCGAGCGATCTTGTCCGTGAAGAGCTGACAAATTCCTCGCAGCGGGCCTGGGACACATCCCCGTTCAGGTGGAGCGAGGCCGGACTCACCAACCCCCGCACCACCCGAAACAGCTCCTCTGGGCGTGACTTCGTGGACACTATGAGGACAGCAAGGAACTCCTTCCTTGCTGTCCTCACAGCCTCAATGTAGGACCGCAAATGGGCCCTATGGAGAAGTCAGTCGGAGTCAGAGCGAGTACACCGCCAGTATCGCTCCAGCCTCCTGCCTACTTGCTTCATACACCGCAGTCACTCGGTAAACCAAGGGGCCCTGCAGTGACAAGACCAAGGCAGAGGGCGTCTCGGGGCCACCCTGTCAATGGCCTCCCCCAGCAAGATGTTCCAAGACTGGACCTATAAAGACGAGCGGCTCAGCAGGCGGCTACTGAAGGCCGCTGCCAAAGGCAGTGGCCATAAGGGCACTGCATTTTATCATCTGGCACTGCCTAATGTTTCTGCCTGGTATTTTAAGGGATGGGGAGCCTTGGGGCACCAATGTGGCCTTGAGGTGCTGTAAGAATCCCTGGAACCTTTTAAGTCTTTTTTCTTGTGGTTTTTTTGGTTGGTTGTTTGTTTTTAATTCCGTTTCCTTACTTTTCCCTCCTAGCAGTGGATAGTGGGCCAACTTCAGAGGTGAGTGTTGTCTTTTTTGTTATGATTTAAGAGGGCAGTTAGAGAGCCCTCTTGTCTTGAGTGAGTGGTTAGAGTGACTGATTGTTTGGAGTGGGGAGGTGGTGAGAGGGCCCCTCTAGCCCTTGTGTTCTTGTTTTGTCTTGCATAGACCCTCAGGCAAGAGGGTGAGAGCCTCCAGCCTGGGTTACCCTTGTCCGGTTAATAGTGTGTTTTGTGTCAATATGATTGGAAGGTGGCTTCACGAGGAGGGGGGATGTCTGGAGTGGGTGAGGAAGTCTGTGACTGTAAAGCACTGCATACACCTAGTAGTGCTATAGAAATTAGCAGTAGTAGTGAATGTTGCATCCCCTGTCTCTTCCTCTGTTCCCCCTTCCCTGTCTCCCCTCCCCCTGTCTTTAGATTGTAAGCTCTCAGGCAGGGACCATGTCTATTTTATTCTCTGTAAAGCACCAAGTACATTGCTGGCACTATATAAATAAATAAATATATTAATTAATAATAATAGGAAACCAAGTCAGTAATCTTTGATAGCCACTAGTGTGATGACAAATAGGGAGAACCTCAGTGTTGGCAGAGGGCACTTCATCCTAGGTGCCTTTGACAGATTGTGTGGAGCCCATTGAGAATATTTCAAAATTACCAAGAGGGAATGGGCAGTTTAGAGTCCTCCTGCTTGGGAATCTGGTTGGGCAATGCCGGGTGTGTAGTGAATAAAGCTGGCATGGTTTGATTCCATCAGGGAATGTCAATGAGACCTAGCATGCACCACTGAGACCTGTTTGGATGATGACACAGGCCCAGCTTGGCACGGCTGATCCCACCGGATTGTCAGAGATCCACCAGCTCCATGCAGAATGACAAGGTGGGGGTGACTATGATATTTTTATCCTGTCTGCAATGCATGAGGTGGCCCACTGCTGAGGCGACTGTTTTTGAGTGCCTGGCCATATACTGTGCCACTGTGGCAAGACCAAAATGTATAGTCCTGCAGAAATATACACACCCGGTCATGTCCTTTGCCATTGCGGCAGGACCAAAATGTATAGTCCTGGGGATATATAAATCCCCAGGTAACACGGGGTGGAGCGATTCAGAGCTGAGTTCTTGGAGCTGGTGTTGTCATTGTCCAGAACAAGTATACTTCTCCTAAGGGGACTTCAATATGCATGTCAGCGGTGGATCTGGAGGGTCGGTCTCTGAATTCCTGGATGCGATGACCTCTCTGGGTTTTACCCAGATGGTTCAGGAGAGCACCTGCAGGGCTGGACAGGCACTTGGTGTCAACTTTGAGTTTGGTCTGAAGGATGCTGAATAAAATAAAATAAAATTATTATGACTACTTATTATTTATGCTATTCCTAATAGACTGTTATCAAGAGGAAGGGATAGCAATATGTAGTACTTATAGCTTAACGTGTTTACATTCCCAGTCACACACGTCCTGAATTTAGCTCATAAGCTTGAACTAAAATATCATAATCCAGAGATCATATCATCAGATCAAGGAATGCATTATAGTATGGAAGCTCTCCACCTACTATTGCTCTCATATCTGGCAATGTTTTTTTGTTTGTGGAGATTTGCTGTTTTTCATTTTCTCTCTTTGAGAAGATTAACTCTTCAGGATGCCTATCATCAAGCTGGATTGGTTGAAGGGGGATGCTTAAACTCCCAGGCATCTGTATCAGCTGGGAGCTTAGTCTTTGTGCATTCATTGTCACGCTATCTCTGTAGAAGGCAACTTCAGATTTTAAATAGGTCTGTTTAAAAGAAGCTTTCTGGCTGTCAGCTAGAATTCTGACAATCGCTACTGCCATTAGCTTTCCAGAGCAGGAGGAACCAAAGAGTTGGTTTAAGGATAAATTTGGCAAGGAACGGATATGTATTAGCAATGAGAAAACCAGTGCAAATGAGTGTCTACACACAAGCCTTCACTAGTCTTTTACACTTCTCAGAGAGAGGGGGACTACTTTTCGTCAAACTGATCATTATCAGTTTGACAGGTCATGTGACCGGAAGTCCCGCCTTTTGTGGCGTGGCGGAAGTGACGTAGGCGGCTGCAGAAATGGCATAGCTCGTGGGGCCGGAAGTGACATAGAAGTGGGTAATGCTTCCGGGTGAATATTTCCCTGACCCAGGAAGTTCCTTACATGTGATTGGTGGATGAGGGACATCTGACCCCTCAAACTGCTCAGCTGACTAAGCTGGACCAATGGGTGAAGGTTTCATCATTCTAGCCCATCCCGTTTTGGAAGAAAACAAATGGACCAATGGGGTGGTGGATCGTGGTGGGGTAGGTCGGATTGGCCGAAGGGGGTCATGTGAGGTTTCAAACAACTCAGCTGTCTAAGCTGAACTAATTTATGAAGGTTTAAGACCCATAAACCCACCCCTAGGGAGGTATGAAAGAGGGGACTGCCATTTTCTGACACAGAGAGCAGAGAACCGATCATAACTGTTTACATGGTAAATTTAAATTTAAAATGGCGTTCTTTAGCGATGTGACCCCAGCAAAATCTATGCTGTTTATTAGTCCCCCCACTGTAGTGAGACGTTTATACTGAAAACATTACATTTCCATTTCAGAGAAGGAAGATGGCGAGAGCGGGCCTGTGGCCAAGGTTCTTTTTAGCATGCCTAACCTTGATGGAGAAAGGGGTTACCAAGCCCTGCTGAGGTACCGGTTTGTCCAGAGGCAATAGAAGATAGTATGGCTCAAAATTCAACGGTAAGAAAGATTTTTTTAGACTGCTTTAAAAAGACTTCTGAGTGTCTTTGCCTTGTAAAAAGACTGTTATCTTGTTCCAGGATTTGTTTGAAAGTCCACCAGAATCTACCGAAAACCATCTTGAGTGTTTCTGTCCTGAGAGGAAAGAGGAGAACCATGAGCCACATATCAGCCTGCAGAAACAGCTAGGCTTGAAAATCTGTGAAGAGGATTATATCCCCCCCTTCAAGACAAAAATCCGCCATGAGAGCGATAGTGAGAGCGTCAGTCTGTGGGGTTTTAACCCATTGATTGAAGGAGAAACTACATACTGACTGTGAGGGTTGTATTCTTGACGCACCAGGCCAAGGGGCCTATGATTGTGTGGCTTGGACTTCTGAGGACAGAGACAGAAAACTTAAATTCATTTGTGATAATCTATGCTTACAAATCGTATTTCACATTCAAATGATGCTGGCCTATGGTTTACAATGTTTATGTGTAACCCATGATACTTTCAATCTAACTCTATTGCTGTTTTGTAAAGTTGATTCTAGTTCCGAACCTGAATCTGTGTTAGAATCCATCATTAAGCCAGGGGATAAACGCATCTTAGAATTTATACAGACCATGATTAAAAAGAGGGGTTATAAGTCTTTTTTTTTAAAGGGGTTTTGTAAGAAAATGATGCATTCTGCAACATAGCTATGTGTGGTTTTTCTGTATTACAATGTTTTGTAAATAAAACAATATTTGTTTAAGACTGTGTTTGTGCTCTTGTGGTTTTTGACCTGCAGAAAGTATGGGTAAAATGGGGACAGCTTTTTTTTTATTATTAGAGAATGTTACACTGTGCCAGAGGGCTGAGAAGTGCAGGGTTGGTCTTGAAAGTCAGTTTTTAGAAGAAAAGCCTTAATCGTATCAGGGTGGGGGTTGCAGCAAGGAGTCATTGAGTGGGGTGGTGATTTTTGAGACATGTCTGAGCTAGCATTTAAGACCTTGTGGAAATCCAAAATAAAAAAGAATAAAAAAGAGGGGGATGGCAATAAATAAATAAAATCAGTGTTAGGGGTTAAAGCAACATTTTGCTTCCTAAAAGCCTGGGGGGGGGAGGGGGAAAGCAGTTCGCCTGATAAATTTGTCTAGCCATATCCATTTGTAATACAGCGGTGCCATCTACAGGCGAAGCCCAGGATTGGCGTGGCATTTTTACATGTTAAAGACCCTGAAATCTATCCAATGGGGTTTAGGAGGACCCTATCTTTTCTCACACCCACATTCTCTCTCATACTGAATCTCCAGGGATCCTTTGCCAGGTTGCAAGCTTCATGGAAGGTGAGCACATGGTCACTTTGTACAGGTGTGTGTGTGCGTGCATAGGTCTCATTACAGGTCTGGGGGGTGGGGTGGGGGGTTAACTGTGCTCTATTTTAAAGGACGTAGATGGGAAGGGGAATGATTTCTGATTTTTATATATTTGGTTTGGTTTTAAGGGGCTTTGAAAAAAATTCCAGGTAGCACATGATTGGGCTGACTTGTGCTTAAATAAAAGGGGGTCATTTTACTGCAAACAGTTTTCTATTTTTCTCAATTGCCATTTTATCTGTATGTATGTCTCTATTTTGACCTTTTGCTACCATGGGTCTAAATCTAAGGTTTCTAATGCTGGGGGCCTATGAGGGAGGTAGATCTTTTGCAAAAATGGTTTGGGGGAATTGCTAAGCAGGGGAGCTGACGTAGACCTAGTCTTAAAGGGGGTTGGGGTGTATATGTACAGGAATGAGGGGATTTTTTTTCATAAAATTTGCTCCGGCTAGTCTTAAAGGGGTTTGGGGTGTGTTGATCACATACTTTTTATATTTGGTCTGGTTTTAAGGGGCTTTGAAAAAATTTCCAGGTAGCACATGGTTGGGCTGACTTGTGCTTAAATAAAAGGGGTTTATTTTACTGCAAAGAGTTTTCTAATTTTTCTCAATTGCCATTTTGTATGTATGTACGTTTCTATTTTAACCTTTTGCTAGCATGGGTCTAAATCTAAGGTTTCTAAAGCTGGGGCCCTATATTTTAAATAGTGGCTTGCAAGTATACTATGGGAGTAGACCTTTTGCAAAAATGGTTTGGGGGAATTGCAAAGCAGAGGTTCTGAGATTTTTTAGAAAAAAAATCAAAGCTAGTTTCTATATTACAGGCTCTGGTTTATTTTAACTTTTAAGGGGCGATGTTTATGGATTGTTAAGTAAATAAGATTCCTGGCCATTTGGTGTTTCCTAAGTATTGAGGCCCAGGTGGATGTCTGGGTTTGCATGGGTGTGCCATGAGGCTAAGGGGATGGGGGCCTGTGTGGGAAGGGGGGGATGCATGTTATGTTTTGATGAATGTCTTTACAAATCTATGATTTTGTGTAATTTTTTAAAAATGCTTTTCTTAAATACAAAACTTTTTTTCCCTTTTCTACCTCTATGTAAGGGTGTGGACATTATCGGTGGGTGATTCAAATACTAATGGAATCTGCTTATGCCAGAGTCTGGGAATGCTGGAAGGGCGTTGTTTAAAAAGCTAGTTTCTATATTGCAGGTCAGGATTTATTCAACAGCCCCAGAGAGACCACCTCTTCAACGAACAAGGGTAAAATTGGCTAATTCTTTTTTAGTTTTGATCAGGGGGGTGGGGGAAAGCATAGATCACTTCAGATAAATATTGCATCAACACTTTTTTCTTTTCTTTTTTCTCCAGAAATGGATGCAATTTGGGACATGGTAGATGCTCTTACTGTTACACAGCTTTATAACGATGATGATGGTATGCATGTGTCTGCTATACAGGGTTTTCTTTTATCAGGTCTTTTGGCTGCTAGCTGCCTTACATTTTTTAAAACTGATATCTGTTCATTATACTCCAACAGGCCGCCCTGTAGATGATAGCTTTGCCCCCGATGAAACCATCTACAGGACTTTTAAAAATAAGCTTGAAAAAGCTGGACCAGCACATCCAATTCAGAATACATTTAAAATGCCAACCCTTAAAAGGAGGTGTGCTGTTTGTGAACAGGTTGTGGGTATGTTAATAAGGCTATATTGCTTTTTTAAAAATAAAAAATGGGTATTTGTTTTACTAATTTTAAATCAAACCTCCCTTTATTTTTTATTATTTAGGTGCTACTGTGGCAGATCCACAACCTTCTGAACCTGAAGAAATACCGCATGCCCCGAAGAGGAGTGCAGTAAGAGCTGAAGCTGATACCAGGCCTGGTAAAAATAGATAAAACCCTAACCCTATCGTAAGCATTTGCATAAAAGCCACAATATTCATTTTATTTTCTTTATGATTTATTATTTAGGAACTAGTGGGGCAGTATGCTCCAAAATAAAGTCAGAGCACACATGGGAACCAGCGCTGCAACCCACCGTCCTTCCTCTTACACCAGCTGGGATCGGTAATAACATGCACCACACACCACACCCTGTGTCTCCTTCATAAACGTGGCAGTAATTTACACACAGTGTCAGACCATTTACGTTTTGAAAAAGTTGGCATGCTCTTTTTGAAAGTTAAAGAGATCAGTGAATACATCGATGATAATAATAATAATAATAGTAATAAATAAGTTTATTTGCCTAGCCATAACGCCATTGCAAAGACAACAGAAGAACAGATGAGAAAGGTATATATATAAACCAAACAAATTAAATTATGATACAAACAGTTTAAAAGTATACAAAACCAAAAATCTCCCACCTCCCTTTTAACCAACCAACAACATCGAAAATAAATTTTACCAAGGACCAATCAGAAAATTCAATAAGGCACCCGCAGGCCCCCATAATATCTGTGTTGATATCCACCAAGTTTACCTTCAACTCATCAGCTAACAAAACCAGCTGACAGACAGGCTGTCCTTCCACTGGGTCTACCCTTTGAATGTGGTTGGGTCGCCTTTTGCCAATACACCTTGTTAGGTGGAAATATACCAAAGACCGTTGTCTGATCTCTAAAAACACAAACGTGTTTTTAGCAGCTTTTACAACAACACACACATGTTTAGAGCTGCTCAAGATTCTAGAAGGATTGCAAGAATGGTGTTTGTACCATGACATGGACGCTGTCATTTTTGTGAGCAGGAAGGGTGAGTGGGAACCCCCCCCTTGGGAGACTATTTAGGAGACCTTGTGAGCGAGCTCCCTCCAGATGAGTACATCACAGAATACGTGTCAGGGGGTCCCAAAATGTACGGGTACAGGCTCTCAGGTGGAAAAGTCTAGATGAAAGTAAAGCGGATCACTCTGAATGTAGCCAACTGAGGAAAAAAACAATTTTGAGAGCATTAAAGACCTTGTACAAAATTATCATCCTTGGGCTGAGAATCCTAAAGAAATTGTGGTTCAGCACCCGGGGATTGTAAGAAACAGAGCGCAGTTTGAAAACCACACCAAGCTGGTTAAAACAAACACAAAAAGTGGCTTATGATAAGAGGATGCTCAGAGAAGACTTCACTAGCGTGTCTTAGGGATATTAACCATGAACACCAGGTGGCTACACCCTTTTTCAGCTATTCTTGCGGACCCCAGCAACTGCGGGAAAAGCTACTTCATAAAAAAGCTTCTGGATCATGGATCAGCTTACTGTCTGTTATTCCTGAAAATGTTGTATAGTGCTATAGCTGCTGGCAGCCTTTGTATAAAGATTTGCATTGTAAATACCCTTTTATTAAGTTTGTAGATGGCTTGCCCAAATCTCTGAATAATGATCTACTGTTTCCTACCAGCAAAGTCAATTGGGTTGTGGTGGATGATTGGATGGACTCCGCTTCTGAAAATGGTGAGGTGGAAAGAGTGTTCACGAGGTACTGTCACCACAGAAACCTCTCCATATTTTATATTGTTCAAAACATCTTTTGCCAGGGTCAGCGGTCATGAACAATAAACCTGAACTGTAAATTGATGGTTCTTTTTAAAAATCCACAGACAAGTTACAAATTGCTACATTGGCCTGGCAAATGTATCCTGGCAAAGCCAAATTATTCATGGAAGTATTTGATGATGCTACCCAAAAGCCTTAAGGGTATATGGTGGTGGATTTAAATGCTTCCACACCTGAGGCCTACAGATTAAGAGCGGGTATTTTCCCACCAGATTGGCCTGCCATGTACACTTTGAAAAAATATATTAAAAGCCACTGATCTTAATAGCCCCACCCCATTTGATACATTTCAGAGCAAGTATGTTGTCTCGGACCAAGAGAAATCTCCCCCTTCTAATACAGCTTGTCAAATTACCTCTTTTGTAGTGAAAAGCTATTCTCTGTGCTGCTTCTGATGACTTAGTGGCTGCCATCTTATAAATTGCTTTAAATACCTTAAAAGGTAATTCCTCTCACCCGTAGGCAACTAAGGGTATTGAGAAAAGAAAAAAGAAATATAAAGACCCTTTCTAATAAGAAAACATCTCTTAAAAGAAAGAGACAGCTGCTAAGGCAGAAGGGTGGCTTTCTAGGACCTCTGGTTAGCATATTCATACCTCTGATCATGGGTCTTTTGACTAGACAGTGATGGAATATGCTGAAAAAATGTACTTGGTGCCATCACAGCAGCTAGAGCAGTTAAGAAGACCTCCTCCCTCTGAGAAAAACATCAGAACCGCTGCTAACTGTTCCCTAGATGCGGAAATGAAGGCCATCCTACAAAGGTCAGATTTGGCTGACTAAGAGAAGGCTAAGAAATATGCTTCTGTCCTTCAAAAATATTTAACCTTTGTGAGGCAAGAGGAGACAGAAAAAGGAAGACTGACTTTAATGCTTCCCCCCTCAGAAGAGCAGGCCTCTAGTCCCCAACACGAGCTCCCTCAGGAAACAGACACAGTTCACACAGGAGGTGCTGAGAGGGGTAAATAAGCAGAATCATGGCAATTCTCAGCTTCTGCTGTCTAAATTAAAACAGAATACGGAGTGCACCTTCTGGGATGACAGCAGTACATTTGTGTACAAAGGCACACCAGTCAGAGGGTCTAGCATGCTTGACCTGGTGTGTGCAGTCACACAGCAGCACGCTCTCAAGAAACCACCCACCGGATCGGATTTTTTTTTAGAGATATGGCCGACGTTAACGTTCCTTCTTCTCTAATAAGAAATGCCTCAAACAGAGAGCTTCTGGACTCCATGAAATCAGACCCCACCACAAGTCTGCCTACCACCCCTGTGTCCCCCTCTTCAAGCCTATAGAAGGAAGCCAGGACTGTTTAAATGGCTCCCTATGTAACATGTTGTTTTACCGTGATGTAGTTTAAATAAAACCTTGAACCTTTGTTCAACCTTCAAGGGGGTTGAACAAAAGACACAAATGGTGAGTTACTTTTAAACCCTCATAAGGGGGTCTCTTTTATTGAGAAACAAGGCTATGAAATTTGCAGCAGGACACACAGGTCTGGGCTTGTTGAAACATGCCCGTTACATTCCTGGGTATGTCCATGAGGCGGTACTTTTTATTTTTTACCATTTGATCATTTTCTGCTAAATTATCAGAATACAAATCTAAAATTTGTTCAAAAGATAAACCCTTGCATTGGTGATGTAGAAAAAATATACAGTGATAACCACAGACCATAGTGTTTGGGTCTTGTAATTGTTTACGGTGAAACACACTCCTACAGCCATTTTTGTTCAAAAATTTAAAAATGCTTCTAGGAAACAAAACGTTGTCAGGGGGCTCCCCGTAAGAGTCACAAAACTCACCCTGGTTGTGTTCTGTTAGGTAGATCACAAGCCAGTGTTCTCCAGGCTGGGTATGGGTGTGTGTGTTGACCACTAGGCCTGCAGGCCTTTGCGTAAATCTCCCCTTGGGAAGCCAGTCACTCAGGAACACATCCAAGAAAGTCTCTCTCATGTAAGGGTCTGATGATAAAACACGTATTAGCTGTACGGTATCCATGTCACATATAGTCAAACAGCACATTTCTCCTTTGATTTATCTCTATCACATTGTCAAAAACAGCATAAATGATCATGTTGATGGTGATGGGTAACGCAGCAGCAAAATGTATTTCTGCCCTCAGGTTTCCATTTTTAATCAATGAGTAATGGTCTCCACCTTCCTGATCAGGAGACAGATCAAAGGCAAACAGCGTGTATCCCTCTGCAAACTTCTCATGGTTGATGAGGACAGCCTAGTCTTTCATGTGTTTGTCAGCAGTTTGTACCAGATTAATGTATTCTCTGACACAATTTCCTCATGCAAAGTCCAGCTGTAGTGGCTTGGCTGGAATCTGCTCTCCATCCACATAGAGTGCCACAAATTTAATATCATAATGTTTAAAATGGAAGGGGGTTTTGGCATAATTTCCACTAAAAGCATCATTGTCCAGGAAGCACAAGACCAACAGCTTTGGCATCTGTCCTAGAAACAGATTCTCCTGATTACTGACACGACAGTGGGCAGGGATGCTGAACACTTTCATCCCCACCCGATCTACCAGGTATTTAGCATTGGAGGTAAGCATGGCCTCGGCATATCCTAGGCAAACTCCGCGTGCCACTTGTACTTTTTTCAAAAAAGCGAGGCGTTTAGAAGCTGTAACTTGTACTGTCTGGCAGGCTCATTACTCAAGAGGCAGAAAGAATCTTTGCTTCATGTCAGTTTTATTTTAACATCCACTGCATTCAATAATAGTTTTCTTGAAAAAACAGGTCACTGTTGGAGGGGGCCCAGCAGATCAACTTTTCTGCTCTCTCTAGTAAGGTGTGCCCTCTTCTTAAAACCCTTGTTACCCACCTCCAAATCTGTTGATTCATGGTGTCCAGCTGTGTGTCTTTGTAAAACAGGCCTGCAGAAAATTGTGTGGCGAGGGTGTCTCCACCATAATTGAACACAGATTCTATGAAACCCCTGTAAGGGTAGCAGTTATTGCTCTGGCTAATAAGGTGATTGCCCAACGTGACATCCAGCTGACTGAAAATGGAGGCTACAGGGTAATTCACTAACCCCACCTCTGTGTCTGCGTTGATGTTGGCTCCGTTTTCCTTGACAATCTTGCAGGAAAGGTAATGTGTTGTTTAAATCTAAATAATCTATTCCATTTCCAGCGATGAAAAAATCATCTCCATTGTCCTCTCAAATACCTTTCCTGGGAGGCAACCAGGAAAGAGGCACCTGAGGCTCAAATACCTCGAGGTCTTTCAAATTCACTTTTAAAAATAATGCATGAGCCATGATTCCAATGACAGCCAGAGACATCCGGTTCGTCTACAGCACCTCGGCTGCATGACTTTTCTCAAAGCAGGTTTTTCAGCATGTTCGATCGGGCCACTCATCTAAAAGCAGCCTTTGTTTCTCTCTCCTGAAGAGGGATCTTGACTCCCTCCAGGAGGGACAGTAGAATGTGGCATGGGTGAGGAGAGAGTGGGATTCGGCACCCAGAGAGAGGAACTTTCTCTCCTAAATAGGAACTATTGAGAGAGATGTATTCATGAGGGATCTCTTTTTAATAATTGTTTATGTAGTTCCCTAATACATATTAGACTAATAATAGCAAAGTTTCAGTCCTCAAAACACGTTGTTGGCACAAGTCCAGTTAAAATGAATTGGGCTTGCCCTGACAAAGCAGTTTGAGAATTAGGTCCT
Organism: Sphenodon punctatus; assembly: GCA_003113815.1. NCBI lineage: Eukaryota > Metazoa > Chordata > Lepidosauria > Sphenodontia > Sphenodontidae > Sphenodon > Sphenodon punctatus. The sequence continues at coordinate 3,285,197 of QEPC01000801.1, read as the reverse complement.
AGTACCACAGTTAGCCACCTGCCTGATTTCCATAAGTGCTGATCACCCAAGTGTTCCTATTGATCTCCACTTGGAGAGAACTAGGTACTAATAAGTCTGAAGAGCACACAAGTGTCTAAATATGATGTTAGCAACATGGCGTTAAGCTCTTCCAGTTGAAAATCCTGCTGCAGGGGACTGGATGAGGTTGAGCCCATTGAAGTTCAATCCCAACAAGACAGAGGTGATGTTAGTAAGCAGGGTCAGTGATCTGGGGGAGGAGGAAGTCTCTGTTATTGAGGGGGTCCATCCTCCATTGGTTCCATCTGTGCAGAGCTTGGAGGTGCTCCTGGATTCACAGCTGTGCCTGGATCAGCAAGAGGCTCTGCCCATATGTCTCAGACTCCGTCTCACCACTGTCATCATGCATTTGTCACTTCAAGGTTGGACTACTGTAATACACTCTACATGGGGCTGCCCATGGTGATGGTCCAGAAGCTGCAGCTGATGCAAAATGCAGTGGCCCTTCTCCTAACGGGAACAGGCCACAGGGAGCGCATCCAACCAGTGCTCCAGGCATTGCACTGGCTGCCAATTGTCTTCCAGGCCCAATTCATGGTCCTAGTTTTAACGCCCTTTAATTAAAGCCCTTTATGGCCTGGGTCCTGCTTACCTGAGGAACCACCTCACTCCCTGGGCCCCAGGACGGCCCCTACAGTCATCGCGGGGCTCCCTCCTGGAGGTCCCGTGTTTTTGTCAGGTCCAGACAGACAGGAGGGTATTCTTGGAGGTCACTCCATCGCTGTGGAATGCCCTCCTAGTGGAGATTTGCCTCCGCCCAGATCTCATTTTCTGCTGGCATTGTAAGAGCTGTCTCTTCCACCAGGCGTATGGCAAAGGGAGAGGGAGGGTGGGTTGGGTTGATGGGTTGTTATGGGGGGGGAACTGTATTATACAGACTATATTTGTTTGACTGTTTTTATTGTTTCATTTTTATTGTATTTAACTGTTTTTAGTATTTTGCTGTAAGCTACCCCGAGTCACCATATGGTGAGAGAGGTGAGGTAGAAATAAATAAATAAATAATTGTGATTCTGGGCAAGAAACTGATGCCTGTGCTGTGTCATTCAGGTATAAAGTAGTCCCAAATAATATATTTTACTGGTCCAACGTCTGTTGGTGATGATGATATAAGAGCATAAGTACTGTGTCAGACCTATGGTCCATGAAGCCCAGCATCTGGCCTCCAACAGTGGCCAATCTCTTTCTCCTGGGGAAAAAAAACCAACGGGTCACAATGGGCAGTCGATTCCCTGTTGTTACAGCCTCCAACAGTAACAGGTTACATCCCCAAAACCTACATGGCTTAATAGCCATTAATGGACCTATCCTTCAGGAACTTGTTCAGTCCCTTTTTAAAACTAGCTACACTACTAGTCTTGACCACTTCCCTGGTCAGTAAATTCCACAAATTAATTGTGCACCGAGTGAAAAAAATACTTTCTCTTATTTGTTTTAAATCTGCTGCCAGTTAATATAATTGAGTGTCCCCTTGTTCTAGTACTCTTAGAGAGGGTAAATAAATAACCACTCCTTATTTATGTGTTTCGCACTACTCATGATTTTATAAACTTCTATTATATCCCCTCTGTCATCTCGTCTCCAAGCTAAAGAGCCCCAGCCTTTCAAGCTTCTCTTCATACAGGAACCATTTTATTTTATTATTATTATTAAACATTTATAAAGCACCAGTAGCAACCTGGCGCTGTACAGAACATACAATCAGATGCGGTCCCTGCCTGTGGCTTACAATCTAAAAGACAAGGAGGGGGAGACAAGGAGAGGGGAC
>QEPC01000801.1:3268416-3283269 GCA_003113815.1 Sphenodon punctatus | reverse complement strand
CTATGGGGTGCAGGGGGGAGGGGAAAAGCCTATGGGGATGGGGTGCAGGGGGCGAGGATGCAGGCAGGGTGAGGACGGGAAGGACATCTTACCTGCTGGCTCCGGCATGTTCACTGTTGTCCCAGGCTGCAGGTGGGAGGGGGGGGAACTTTAGGTTTTTTTAAAAAAAAATTGCCCGCGTGTTCTGCTCTCCTCCGCAGAGCTAGGATGTGCGGGCAATTTTTAAAAAATGTTTTAATGGGGGGGAAGCGCTTGCTTAAAGCACCCTGGTGAGATGCCTTGGGCCGGGTGTCTGAGGCATCAGGAAAGTGGCCTCAGACTTTATGCTTTATAAAGTGCTTTATGTTTTTAAAAAATTATTGTTTCCTGCCTTGCCTTCCCCCCCATATCTGCCTCTCAGAGTGGTGGTGGTGGTGGAGCGGCAAGCGCCATGGCGAGAGTTTTCCTTGTGCCTATTGAGCGCAATGGAAAGGCTAGCCCCACCCTCCACAGCACATCCTATACGTGCTGTGGACTGAGGAGCTCAGCCGCCCAAATCACGTTTTCAATAGAAAACGCTGTTAGGGCTTAGCCTTTTGTTCCTTCTGGGATCCACTCCTTAGGAGTGGATCCCAGAAGTGAGAACTGACAGTGTTGCAGCAGCCAGAGCAAAGTCAGAGCCTGACCGCTGTCAGAAGCAGCGGCGCATTTTTGTTTTTTAAAGCAGTGGCGGCAGTGGGCCCTCAGCGCTTGTGGGGCAGTGCCCCAAATGTCCTGGGGGGCCAGCCACCCCTGGGTGTACCATAGATCTAAATAGAGGCATTACGATATTTTCAAGCTTTCAGGCTGGTATTCTGACTTGAAAGCAGCCTGGAAAAGGACCTCAAAAGCTCGCACACTTTCGTCAACAGAAGCTTGTTCAATAAAGGATATCGTCTGGACTACTTTATCTACATCTTGTCATCAATAGGGTAACCACTCTCTTGCTATGGCTTTCTGTTTGTGGGTGCTTCTCTGTGTCAAAATAATTGAATCAGATTTGCTAACCATAGGAATCCCAAAATTGTGAGTAGCAGCTGAGAAGTCACAAGATTTTAAAATATAAAATTGTGCGTGGATGCTTTAATTGCTTTCTGCGCTCATACATTACATTTGATCAGCTGCCCTGAGTCCTTGGAGAAAGGCAGGGTAAAAATGTAATAAAATAAAACAAACAAACAAAAATAAAATAAAATTTTGGACAACATTTTTGAACTTTCTTCTTTAGTCATCAGGACCGGGCTATTCTTTTAATGAAAGCTGAGGTTACCATGCAATGGAAATAGCTTAAAATTTAAGACTTCTGCATATTACAAGTGTGGTAGTATCATTCTGAATGCTAGCTATGAACAGGAAGCACAAATGTTTTAGAAAGGAAGGTTTACTTATGCATTTGTTCAAATGCTTCATCCAAGTGAGATTGCTTCCCCAAAGGTCCCGCTTTCTGCAATTGCTTTCCACCACATGTAACAAACAGCACCTTAGAGTGATTATGAATGAGATGATAGCCCACACCAGGTGTTTGCCCACACATCCCACATAGCCCCCATTTATGGTGGCGTCCAAGGACATTTTTTTTTTTTATAGTAGTAAAACCCTTTATTGTGAAGCTGAGGCTATTACAATCGTGAAACAAAAAGACTAAAACGTTTACACAAAATTAAAATATAAATTTCAGCAAAATAAAAACATTCATGGCGCTCCCACATAATATAAAGAACAACATTCAAAACAGGGCAGAGTCTAAACCATCCAAAAACGATCACATTTTAGCCACCACCAAACAGCCTCTGCTTTAGACAGGCAGCTCTAGTCAGTCTTTAGCTGGCAAGGAGATTTTACGTCTTCGTATTACAGCCATTCCAAATTGAGTCACAGACCTCGTTGTGTGCGAATCAAGAGGGCTAAGAAAAGTTCGCAAAGAGCCCTTTAACTGACCTGGGCCAGACGAGGGGTATAAAGTAACTCGCAATTTATCCCTCCAATCTGAAAAAGCGGGACACTGGAAAAGAATATGCATGAGAGAGTCAGGTTCATGACCAACGCAAGTGGGGCAATACTGTTCCTCCCTTGGGATCCCTCTATACCGGCCTTCCAGGACAGCCACTGAGAAAGAGTCACATCTGAGGAGCGTAAACATCCTCCTTTCAGCCACTTCAAGTCAAGTAAATAAATAGCAATCCTTGTGTCGTGAGGGGTCTGGGGGTAGGTAATCAGGTGCCACTCTTTGTTCCCGTATAAGGGCTCCCTCCGTTTTCAACTCCTGATCCTCCAATCTCCTCATAAGGAGAAGCTCCGCTAATTTGGGGTCCAAAGGTACTCACGGGAATACCCCAACTTTTGTGCCTCCCCTCCTACCGCTAAGTCCCAGTCGCTCAGCATCCCATGAGTCACCACTAAAGAGAGTAATGATTGATCCTGCAATGGAAAAAGAAAGATCCTTATCCAATATTTGAATATTTGGTGGAGAGCAGTCTACTTAAGCGTATGGCTACAGGATTTGGCCCTCAAAATCGCCTGGGGAGTACCTCTGGGAACTCCCAAAATTGAGCGCAGGAAAGTATTCTGAACTACTTCCAGCTTTTCTAAATATGGCATACCCCAAGATGGAAGAGCATAGAGAAGCTGCGGGATAACTTTCGCCCTAAATAATCGGAGAGCGGGTAAGATCAGGTTTCCTCCGGGGCCAAAAAAGAAGCTGATAATTGCTGCAGATGTCCGTCTAGCCTGAGCCCTAGCTGCCTCAAAATGAAGAGTCCAATTTCCTGTGCATGAGAAAAGTACCCCCAGGGTCCAAGAACATTGCAGGCCCACTATGCGGGCCAGTGTGTGCTAATGCGCCCCACATTGCCGTGTCTTGTTAATTAGGTGTGCCTGCATCCAGGTCTACCAGCACCATCATGTCGTGCCTCATGTGACCTGCATACAAGAGGCAAGACTGGGCAGCCTCCCAGCAGGAGGAAAGTACTGAGACTTGAGAGAGAGGTTGGGCTCTGAGACTCGCTCTGGCTGCATATGCTGCCACATTCAAAATGGGGGCCACATTATGATGTCACAATATAGCAGACATTTTAATGAGACAATCACTGGATTTAAAGTGGGAAATGGAGGGGGCGGGGGGGGAGAGAGAGACAGGCCATCCACCTCAGGCGCTCTCACAGCTGACAGGAGACTGTGAGAGGAGAGAGCGAGGGGGAGAAAGCACTCGGATGGAAAAGGAGGGTCATGGCCAGTGAAGAAGCCTTATTTTACTGTGACACCCCCCACTCCTTTCCACCAGAAGCAGCACTTGTGTGCTCGAGCTGGGAAATGGCTGCAAGAGGAGAGAGCGGGGGTGGGGGTGCAGAAAGGACCTTTTCCTCTTGAAGCCGCCCAAGCACACTAGTGCTGCTTCTGATGGAAAGGAGGGAGGGGTGGGGTCACAGCCAGGGAAGAAGCCTTCTCTGGCTGTGACCCTCCTTACTATCAGTGCCAGGGTTGAGGAGAGGGAAAGTGCTGAGTGGTGCCACTGGTGGCAGCTACAACCAGCACATGAAATGCTGGCAGGAGGGCTGCATGTTTGTTAGCTCTATGTGCTAAAACATATGAGGGATGCATGGACCAAACATGGACTCCAATGGACTATTGTCTCATTTGAAAACATCCAAAGTGCTTGTTTAGTTTATAAAGCAGAAAGAGGCCATAAAGCAGAAGTTCCCAAACAATGAGCTAGGACTCCTAAGTGGGACCATGACATCTGTAAATTTGGGGGGTGGGGGTGGAGGTCAGGGGGTTGTTTACAATCCTCACAGATATTGATGTACTTCGTATGTTTTTGCTGTTGTTTGGGGGTCATGGAATTCTATTTGTCTCAGAATAGGCTCACATGAGCAAGAAATATGGGAACCGCTGTAGATGCAGGTACTAGATCTGGATGAACAATTTTGTATGAAGGAAGATAATTCTGTGGGAATATAGTTTTTTGTATTGACCTGAAGTGTTTTCGGGGGGGGGGGGGGAGAGAAAACCTTTTGCTCAAAGTTTTTAACTTTCCAAACATATTCTCTCTCTCTCGGCTTTCTGATTTTCCAAAATCAGAAACTCGGTGCTTTCCCTCTCCCCAAACCAATCCCCCCCCCTCCCATTTTCATGAAAACAGGAACGGTTTTGCAAAAATTTTCAGATTTTTAAAATGTCCCAAATTCAGCAAATTAAAAAGATTTTAGTTGAGAGTAAGTCAAAATGAAAATATTAACTGGAATTTTGAATTTTCCTGGGGGTGGGGGTGGAATCAGCCAGCTGTAGCTGCTATTCAGGAAGTGTTGCTTCTAAAGAGTGAACAGAGTTACCGAGAGACTACTGCCAGCAGGATCCTATGGGAGATTACCCTATCAGAATGAAAGTGGTTGTCTGCCAGCACTAGAAAGTTTTAGGAAATGTTGTGGCTGATTAGTTGTTACATTTAATGTGTGAAAGTTAGAGACTCTCTGTTTATGGACAAAGTAAATCCTTTTACTTATTGCTACTCCTTCAAAGAGAGTGCACAACACTATTGCTAGTGGTTAAGAACTCATCAAAGCCAGGAATTTCAGAGTTAAATTGAAACCCATGGCAATGACTGTCTTTTTCTATGTGAGTGTGACTGTGAATGGCTAGGGTGAGATGAAAAGGGACCAGGAAGCAAAACTCAAACTGAGAATGGCACACTCTCTAATAGGAAAAGGCAACTTAGCCAGGAAGGAACACTCAAGCATATAATGTAAGGCATCTGGCCTCTGAGATGTGTTTTAATTTATGTTTCTTTTAAATAGTGTTAAAAACCTCCCTGGCCCTTGACTAATAACAATGGAATGGTCGACTGGACAGACATTCTGTTTCACACAGTATCGTCTTTTCCCCCAAAGAACTATCAAATTATTTAATTGGGTGGAGAGATGTTTTGATTGTTTTTATTATTATTATTTGGTCTGAACATACCAGTGTGCTTTATAATATCATTTAAAAGATAGCTGAATAGTAGAAGGGATTCCAAGCTGACTTTTTGATCTTGAAACACTTAAATTATATTCATCCACAACTCGGTGTTTGAATCGGCAGTTGAAACCATATCAGCTGTGACTGTAAATGGACGAGTTTAACATTGAATATTAAAACCATCCCCATTTTGTCTTAACAGGGCAGTCTCAAGGCAGCTGGGTGTGAAGAATTTCTCACAGTGCATTTATTGACTGTGAAATACATAAGAAAATTAGTTTTTTATTTAAAAAATTAGTTTTCAGCCTACTGCTGTCAGCAGTTATAGCAAATAGCCCCCATTTATTTAGTGCCTTTCAAGTTTCAACTAAAGATCCTAAAGCACTCAGCGACATTTACTGACTATGGATATCAAAGAATATTTTCCACAGCAGTAAAAAACCATCTGTGGGGTGACAGACGGCTTTGCTATAGGCTGGGCTAGTACAAATAACTCAGACAAGAAAAGGAAGATTGTCATAGCCAATTGAAACTAAGGGGAGATTTGAGATAGGAAGAATTGAATTCTTGGAGAGCCAGTGTAGCTTAGCAGGTGCTGGACCTGGATGTGGGAGAGCAGGGTTCAAAGCCCATTTTCTTGCAGTCACTCCTGCAAGAAAGTTTACAACAGAACTGCTCTCCATTATAAACAGGGGACTGCTGAAGCCTTAATATTAAGGAAACCGCTTGAGCTACAGTTCTGAAAATTTATTGATGGCTTATATTTGTGGAGACCATCATATGTGCAAAGTCTGAAGAAGATCCAGTCAGAAAATCAAAAGTTAAAACTGTTTAAAAGTTAATTGGTTGTGGACAAAATGCACAGCATCCTGATGATTTTGAATCATCAAGATCTCCTCCCCCCTGACGAGTTGAGCCTCCTAGATTTCACAGCCTTGGAGCTTGAGATCTAGATCAAGTGCTGGTGTAGTGTGATTGTCAGGCGGTGCCCCCCCCGTGCGGCGTGCGCAACGCCGGCTGGAACCTCGCCGCAATAAGCGGCAGACAACAATAGCCGGAGCACGCTCAGCAAGGGGAGGGGCTAGCGCCGCATGCAGGGGAACAGGGGAAGCCCCGCCCCGATGCAACGCTCCCTGACGTGCTCCCGGGGAGGGGTGGAGGACGCTCCAGCCTCGCCCTGAGAGCAGGGAACTATAAAGGTTACCGGCAGGGCTTGGAGCCCCCGCCGGTGATCGTTTTGCGAGAGACTGGCCCCCTTGCTTGCTTGATACTTGTAGTTGAATCCCCTGCCTGTTAGCCCTGCGAGAGAGAGAGAGAGAACGAGTGGAGAGTGCGTTTGGAGTCCCTGTGTTCCCCCCCTTCCCCTGCCTGTAATACTTCAGAGGTGAGTGTGTATGAGTGAGTCCTAAACCATCGTTGCGAGTCTTGTCTTTGTGGAACGCATCAGCCCAAGTCTGTGGAAAACCTTGACCCCTCTATCCTATCCCTCCCTAGTGAGCCCTGGTGGTGAAGTTCCCTTTACACCTTGTATTGATTGTGAGTGTCTGCCCCTGCCTTATCACTTCCCTAGTTCCTTCTTTCCCCCGTTCCCTTCTTCCCTTGTTCCCCTCCTCATTTTCCCCTCCCTGGGTAAATCCTATCCCTTCCTTTCCCCACCAGCCTACATGGTTCCCTGGGCCCCACGTAGCAACTGGTGTGAGTGGGATCTAGAGTCTATTGTCTCCCCTTTCCCTATGGGGCAATTGGTTTGCTCTCGTTGTCCCGATGATGAAAAGGGTTGCCTTCTGAGTCGGAGGGAAAGCCCACACACCACCCTGAGGGACCATCTTTCACCTGTAGCCCGCCTAGTCAAACGAGGCAAACCGCCCCTTTCCTGGAGTGTGTGTGGTTCTGAGGAAAAGGCCCGGGTCCCCTCTCCCTTCCCTTCCCTTCCCTCATATCCCTTCCCTCCCCCTATTCTCGTGACAGTGATAATAATTGGTGCAGCCAAAAATGAGGTATTAAACATTAAAAAAGCAGTACTGGTGGCTGGCGCACGCAGTCGAGTAGCCACTGACCACCATTTGTGGTGTTAGAAAAAAACAGCATAAGGAAAGTTAAGTGACTTTTCATACGGAGTCAAAAGTCTGCAACTTTTCATACGGAGTGAAAAGTACAGAGTGAAAAGTTGCAGACTTTTCACTCTGTATGAAAACTTGTAGACTTTTCATAAAGAGTCAAAAGTCTGCAACATTTCATATAGAGTGAAAAGTTGCAGACTTTTTGGAGTCAAATGTGCTAGATAATGATTGGTAAATTATTATTTGTTTATGGCAGGGTGGGATTAAAAGTTGAGACACTATTCTGCAGGTGAACAGCCTTGTGGAACTCTTCGATCCATTGTTGCACTTGGATCATCAGGTTGCAGAGGTGGCCAGGACTGTTTTTCACCAACTTCATCTAGGGAGAAGGCTGCAACCTTTTTAAAAAAATAAAAAAAATAAATCAAGATTCAGACCTGGCCACCATCATCCACGTCTTTGTAACCTTGAGGCTAAACTATTGCAATGTGCTCTTTGAGAGTTCAGCAGCTGAAGTTGGTGCAGAACATGGTAGTGTGTCTTTTGTCATGAGTGGGTTATCAGGAATATGTTACACCAGTGCTCCAGAATCTGCATTGGCTGCCAGTAGCTTTCTAGGCACAACGCATGGTGCTCGTTTTGACCTTAAAGCCCTGAACAACCAGGGCCCCAAAGGGTTCCGCATTGTCCCTTATGTCATACCATAGCCTCTGAGGTCAGCCAGGAGCACCCTTTTGCAGTTACCATGTGCCTGCCAAGTATCCACAACAAGGGTGAGCAGAAGGGCATTCTCAGCGGCTGCCCCAAAATTATGGAACTTCCTTTTCTTGGAGATTCATCTAGTCTTTTCCGTTAATTTGTCTTTCCATCTTCCAGAGGTGATGGATGATCTTCTGGTTTGGTCAGGCAGTGTGTCCGATATACACTTCCAGGGGCGTCAGACAGGGATGTGTCCTGGCCCCGGCCCTCTTTAATTTTTACATAAATGAAGTATTTCTTCAAATGGCAGACAGTAAATTTTTTCCACCAAAATTAGCTATGAGGGCAGTGGGGTGTTTCGGCTATGCCGATGATGTAGCTTTTATGTCACAAAATAGGATAGGACTCTTCTGGAAAATACACGCTTTTGCCAGTTTCTGTCACAATAACCAACTTACCATAAATTTTAATAAGTCTAAAATCATGGTCTTTTCTAAAAAGAAAAAGACGTACCAGTGGATCATAGGGGGCCAGACTATCCAGCAGGTTCCATCATTCAGATACCTTGGGCTCCTTTTCCAAAGAAGTGGCAGTTGGAAGGAGCACATAGCTGGGGCTATTGCCGCAGTCCGTGGTACATCACGTGCAATATTTGCCTTTTTTACCAGGCAGGGTAGGAGTGCCGTTTCTTCAGCATTAAGAGTTCTCAACAGCAAGGTTCGGGCACAAATTATTTACAGGGCCGAACTCTGGGCTTTCTCCTCTCCCCAGGCTGTCAATTCCACTCAGGCAAGGTTCCTCATGGGTCTCGTAGGTCAGCTATGAGGTACCCCTTATGCAGCTGTAAGGCTGGAGTTGGTTCAGAGGGGGTGGTGCCAGGTGGCCATGGAGATAGCATTGAAATTCTGGGTTAAGATGTTTACAAAACTATGCTCTGACTTATTAAAGATGGTCGGGCAAGACCCCTTCGTCTTGGGTTTGATCAGCAGAGGAGTATCTAAGAACAATTGGTCTTTCTAAGGAATACCTCTCACATAAGTCTTTTGGCTCGGTGAAGAAAGAGGTATTAACTAGAATGGCAGATGTTTATCGCCAGGGGGAAATTAGCAAGGTCCGCTCTTCACTGCATATGAGGGACTATCCTGCCTGGGCCCCTGACCAGGGTCGTATGGTGGAATATCTTACTGCCTCAGTTTCAGCTAGAGCCAAGCATCTTATTTTCTGTGCTAGGGTCAACGCTTTTCCCTCTCAAGTCTTGGAGGGCTGTATACAGGGAGTCCCGTTCCTTGAGCGGTTGTGTCCCTTTGACAATGACACCGTAGAAACTGTTAGCCACATCATTCTACGCTGTCATTTGTACGATGCTCTGAGGGATGAATTCCTGGGAACCCGTTTGAGCCTTTTTCCCGGGAGGTCTGACACGGCCCTGTTACATCTGCTACTTAACTCCTCTGACCCTCAGGACAGCAAAAAGCTGGCAGTTTTTTTTTGTCAAGGCAGCCCAGCGTAGGCAGTGCTTTTTGGAATTTAAACCTTGTGTCCCAGCTTCCCCTCCAAATTTGAGCCTGGTCCCCCTTCTCTTGGAGCTGGCTTTCTGACCTGTTACAATAGTAAATTGATCTTAGGCTTATTATTAATTATTATTATTATTATTATTATCATTTATAGAGCACCAGCGATGTACCTGGCACTTTACAGAAAATAAGATAGACACGGTCCCTGCCCGAGAGGGGGAGGGGAGACAGGGAAGGGGGAACAGAGGGAGAGACAAGGGAAGCAACATTCATGAGGATGCGAGAACTCAGGTACACGTTCTTGGCTTGGTTACAGTACATTGGGAGTTTACAGATAACAGGTGGAGGATAATCCTGGGTGGGGATGATTAGCAGGAGTTAGGAAGGGCGGAGCGGAAGGGGTGGGTTTTGAGGAGGGACTTGAAGGTATGGAGGGTGGGGGCAAGCCGGACAAGGACAGTGACACTTCTACCTGTATGAAGCTATTGTGAGGTTTGGTGGATCCTTAAGTGGGCCCTCTATTTTCTTTGGTTTTAGGCAGTTCCTGAGGGGCTGCTAATTCTGTTAATGTATTGACATTTATGTCAACTGTGTCGGTGAGCTGCCTGCAGAAACCTTGGCCTTAACTGACTGTATGTCGGTTCGGCCAGGGTTTTATTGCTTTTAGTTTTTAGTCGGTTTTAATATTTGTATTATTTTGGTGCTCTCCTTATCCTGTTTTATTTTGCAACCTTATGATTTGTTACTTTGGATATTATATGGTCTCTGACCGTAATAAACTATTGATTGATTGATTTTACTTATTGTATTTAATATATTTTTTTATTTTAGAATCTCTGAATATTTTTTTTTGCATTTTGTAACCTGCCTTAAGGGAAAGGGTGGGATGGATAAATAAAATATACTATGACGTTCTCCTTCCTCTTTTCCCTCAATAACTAGCACCTGACTAACTGCTCCAGCTGCTGGAACACTCATTGCTGCTTGGGCTGCCGCTGCCACTACCCCCAGTACCATCCCAGATGGATGCCCTGACAGTGGCCCGCTGTGGAACAGGGGCCACCATGGCTGCCCATGATCGGCCACTGGGCAGGGAGTGGGGCACTGGGGATGTGCTGGGGGTACAGCTGCCCACCCGCACATTTATTCTCTTCCCCCACTGGGGCTGGGATGGGGGAGAGCTCTCCTCCTGGCCCAGGCGGGCACACATCCATTCAGTGCCCTGACCTGGCCTGGGGCAGCCTCCCCCCACCTCCGGCTGTGCAGCTGGTGCGCCAACTTACACAACTGTTTTCACCCTGTAACTATCCTTCAGCCGTCTGTATTTTAGCTAGATCTCTACAGTTAAATAATATCTCTAGCATCGTAACGTATGCCATGGAGGTCTTTCAACCACAAAGAGCCTGGTCTTGCCTTACTAAAGCATTTTTATTGGTGAATATAGCAGCCAGTCCAAATAAATGTAAACCAGCTCCAAATAAATGTAAAGGGGAGAGATTTGATGACTTTTCCTTTAGGGAACTCAGGCACAGAATTTTTATTGACACTGCAGAATACTTTGCGCTGCTAGGATCCTAGCCTAGGATTCTGGGGTTCATCCTAAAGCACTTTTGAAGACACATGAGTGCACTAGGAACCGTAAGTCTATTTGGTAGAGGAAACAGAGAATGATAAAAAAAAAAAAAAGAATTAAAAAGAGGATGACAGCACTATAAAACCCAAAGCAGTGTAATGCAGATTCTAAAGGTGCCAAACACAGGTTGTTGGAGTTCAGCCACAACCACCACTCGCCGACCCCAAGACATCAGACATTCCAAGGGGCCCAACAAATATTTTCACTAGCCAGAAGAACAGAGTGCACTGTACAGATGATCAAACTTTAGACTCTGAAGATGCTCACAACATTTTCAGTTCCACACAAAATCAACTGCATAATAAAACCATTACATATTTTGACTGCATAGTCTGCTCTGCACATTTCTTGTCAGAGTAATTTAGTACATTACAGGGCAGGATCTTTCACTCAGTACACTTTGCCGGAGTTGCTGTTGCAAAAAAACCCAGAATTCTTTGAGGACCATAACAGGTTTTAATCAGAGATTTTTTATGTACTGGGGGAAATTATTGTACTGAGACAGGAATGAAGTTAATAGACACAAATCTGTTAAAGCTGAGGGTAAAAATGCATTTCTCCTAAATTCCTCAGCATGGCTGCCCCCCTCCCCCAACAGCCCTTTTGAAATGGCAAAGCAAAGCTCTTGCTCTCTGTGACCCAAATGCATTATTGATGAAAATGTATTAGATACATGAAAAACCTCATGGACACGATCAAGAAGGAGAGTGCAGATTGGTTTTTTCCTCCTTTACAACTATGTTTGCACAGATGTGATGTGAGGCTTAAGTTTAACTGTGCAGTCATGCTTTCCTGCTGCTAAGTAGTCACTCAAGAGATTGACTCCCCCCCCCCCCCCATGTCTTTCTTGTGCTCTCGAGGGGGGGGGGGGAAGACACGGCACAAGAATTTCTAAGCAAAATAATACGCACTGTTTCAGAGTTAAAATCATGCATCCCCTACAAAGGTTAAAAGTAGAAACTAAATCCATTTGCCAGCATATATATATGTGATTGTCTGGCATTCTGAGACTGGAGATTTACCTATATCGGGTATTTGAATGCCACCTAGTGGCCCTCACTAACCTAGTCACTAACAACGGAGTTAAATTCCTGCTCATTTACCTGATGTTACGTGTACTAGTTGTGTTGTCTGCTACTAGTTGTGTTGTCTGCTATATCAAAATTTAGTTTATAGAACACATAATGAATGATGCAGACACTGAGGCATGTTCCATGCAAAGCAGCACACCAATTACCACTAATGAGGCATTCATTCAAACACAAGAACACACTCTAATATATAGTGTAACTATTGTATTGCATAGGTAAGTTCTACATCCATTTAACAATGCCAGATTGTTTCAGTGTTATTTTTTCTTCAAATGCAGAAATGGCTATTGGCGAGGACACTTGGAAAGCATAAGAAACTGATTACTCCTGGCTTTGAAGTTCAGAGTATATGTAATCTCACTGCATCCTTTGCTTGTTTTTGTTTGGGGCTTTTGCTATAGAGAAGCTGAAAATAGATTGCTGAAGATTGTGATAATGTGTCTGTGTGTTGGACTCAGTTCAGACAAGCTCAGTACATGATTGGTTTCCATTGCTGCAGGTTAAGTCAGGTTGTGGGGGGGGGAAACTAACCCGGCAGCCATTTTAGTACAGCTGTGTTTGTGTTTATGGCAACAGAATGACAGTTATATGCCTCAGGAAGGGCCCTCTGTGAGGTACACTTTTGCCAATCTCCACAGGTAGTCAGAATGAGCAAGGAGCCTTAAATATCTCAAAGCTGATTTAGCTATTGGAGAGCAGAGGCACTTAATAACAGGGAAGGTGTCACAGGAAACAAGTTAAATTTTGAGTCATCCCCATCTGTGCTCCCAGTGACTTCATGTGATTGAACAAATAGCATGAGGAATAGAGTGTGGCTTGGTGGGATGTGCGGGATGGATGAGCATCAGCAAATGCACAGTGCAAAACATTGTTTAACCATTGAACTCTATTCTCATCTCTGCCACAGATATTCTTTTTGGCCTTGGCTTAGTCCTTTCCCCTGTTTATGCTTCAGTTTCTCCACTTTGCAATGGGTCTGTCAGTACTTACCTCACGAGTACTGCTAGTGCATAGGAGTCTTCATGGTCAACGCTGATGAAGTGTGCTTTTTTTTTTATGAAGGAAGGTACTGTAGAAGAGCAAGGTATTACTTTACCTGTATTGTTTCTGTTCTTGTAAGTTACAAGGCTTCATCACATAATCAAAGTACCATGTGGAAATGCCTTCTCCAGTGACTGGAAACACTTTCTGTGGCTGACCTCAAAAATGTGAAATTGCAGCCATGGTCAGCCAAAAGCCGTCGTCACCCTAATTATTCAGGATGGTTTCATTCCATGGTACAATTATTCTGCTCAGACCACTAATTTCCACTGTCTTTCTCTAAAAGCATTACTTAACCACTTAACAATCATTTGACGCTCCCACCCTACAATACTCTACAGCAATGCGTGTGTGTGTCGGAGACTGGCTCATTAACAATCTGACCTACATTGGCAGCTCTTGATGGAAAGGATGTATTCCTGGTGGGAACATGACATGTTGCAGCTTACAAAACAAAAACTATAGCTGTGACTGCATTTCACACACCCCACCGCCCAGAATTTCAGCTTTTCCTTGGGGCGAAATACGTGGCACATTCTTGGTAATGGAGCTAGCCCAACAAGTGCTGGAAAGGTGGTAATCCAGTCCTCTGGAGTATTCTGTCTACATTTGTGGATTAACAAATATGCTTGATACATCAGAGCAATTTCCCCCGACTGCATCTAGCCCATTAAGCAATCTGAGGAAAGGGGATTTATTCTTTTCTGGTCTTATAGAATCTGTTTGAATGAAGGGGGGGCTACTTAATCTCAAAAATATGTGCTCCAAAACAAAGGGCCGGGTCATGCATAAATTGTTCACGTCGCTATACAAGCCAGAAACTGACCACTGGGGTTTTGGCAATCCCCACAAGGTGCTGTGTGCTTATTGTTCATTCTACAGAATTATTTCTCTAATGAAATACAGTGTTGAAGAGATGCCAAAAAAACCTGCCTTCGCGTACAGCAGTGTCTTTCTAGACAATTAACCACTTCTGGCCTGGGTAGGAATGATAGAAGCATATATTCTCAGCTTTCCAGCTCCTTAGTTTTGGCTGAACTCAGGGGCGGCTGGTGGGTTTTGATGTTGGAGGGGCACTGGGGTAGTAAGGCTGGGCCGGTGGCCCTAGGGGTGGAGCCTAGCCTATGGGCGGAGCCAGGGATATGGTAGGCGGAGCCAGGGCATAACCCAGCCAGCAGCAAGGAGTTCCCAGGATTAACATTAGATGTACATTACTTAATCCAGCAATTTCAGTTAGACAGGCAATATTCACCTCCTCCGCCAGGTTTAAAAGCAGGCGGATCACCAGACCAACAGTTACATCTCACGATTTCAAAACCTCAATTTTATCACAGACATCACATTTCCAGCATTTTGAACACCCATAAGATCACCAGACTAACTGTTACATCTCACGATTTCAAAACCTCAATTGAATCATGGGGCATTAAATACTAATTCCCCCTCACCCTCTGCTGCGTGTGTGTTTTGGGGGGGGGGGGGAATTAGTATTTAACACTCCACATCATCAAGTGAACAAAACCCATATGAAAACCAGAAAACCACACATACAAATCAAACCATTCCCACAAACCCCCAAAGGCATCCCCAGCAGCCAAACACCTGTGCAAGCACACAGGCCTTTTAAAAAAAAATTGGCCAGTTTCAGGGATGCATTGCCACCAAATCAGATCACATCCAGATCACATTGCCACATCCAGACCAGCATCCCTAGTAGCTTCACCAACAAACTGCCTGTTCAAGAACACAGACCCCTTTTTAAAAAACAGTTTGGCCCCTTTCGGGGCTGCATTCCCACCAAAGCAGGCCCCGAGTCCAACCAGCATCATCTCCAGCAGCCACAC
>QEPC01000801.1:3230402-3268000 GCA_003113815.1 Sphenodon punctatus | reverse complement strand
CCCCATTCCCCAGTCTCACACAACCTCCCCCCCTTCCATCTCAGACCCCCAGCCTCTGCTCCCTGAGTCTCCCCCCCCTCCCCCCCATTTACTCACCGTTGCAGGCAGGAGGCAGACAGACACCAGGCAGGCAGTTGAGGTCAGGATTCAGTGGAGACGCTCGGTGGTGAGATGGGCTGCGGTGCGCTGAGTCAGTTCAAACATGTGCTTTGCAGCACATCTCACCGCTGAGCACCTCCACTGAATGCCCAGGTGAGGCTTTGCATTGAGCCCATTTCATCTCACAGCGGCGCGCTTGGACTGAACGCTCAGCTGCCCGGTGCGAGTTCAGTTCAAGTTTGTCCCTTCTGGGACTCCACACTCTGGAGTCCCAGAAGGAGTCCAGACAGAGGCTAGTGCTCACTGACTGAGCGCTCTGTCTCTGCTGGGTGGCTGAAATTGACATCAGAGTGCTGCTCTGCTCTGACTGCAAGCCAAGCTGCAGCAGTCAGAGCAGCACGGCGCTCCGATGTCAATTTCAGCCGCCCGGCAGAGATAGAGCGCTCAGTCAGTGCAGCACCGGGGGGGATGGGGGAGAGCGGGGGCAGGGTACTGCCCCAGGCACCCTCAGGCGAGGGCCGCCACTGGCTGAACTGCATGAAGGGAAGGGGTGCAATAGGGCTGTGCATTCAAGTTTAGACAAATTACAAATAAATGCAAAAAAGATGGGTTCTGTATTCAAAACACAAATACTAGGGCTGTGTATTTAGGTTCTGGGGGAGTAAAGTCAAACTTTCCTGGAAAACTGGACCCCAAAACTGCAGTGCAGCTCTAGCTCAGAGCTGAGCTGCTCTCTGACTCTCAGCTTAGCTGCCTGCTTGGGGGGCCTGTAGCAAGCCCTCCCCACCTGCAGGGGTTGCTGCTGTCTTCGAACTGCAGTCGCCAGCACTGTAGCCAGGCCCAGCCCAGTGGAGAAATAATGAATCCCCAAGCCAACAATCCCCCCTCCCAACAAGAGACACCATGAGCCAGCCACGTCTCATTCCCCTTTCCCCAAGCCAACAGCCCCCCTTAGCCAGATCCATGCCCTATTCTACCTCCCCAAGCTCACAACCTCCCACCAAGTCAGCTGTATTCACCACCTTCCCCCAAACCAGTGACCCTTTTAAATTGGTGCTGACTCAGCAGCAGTTTTAACCGCTTTTTGTATCTGTATAGGCCTGCCAAAATGGCAGTACCTCACCGTACGTCTGTGCCAAAATAACCAAAATGTGGGTCCCCCATATTCATGCTATTTTCCACACTGGCATCAATAGAAAAAATGTAGTGAACACAGGCAAAGATACAAATTAATGTGAATACTAAAACACGGCTAGAAATACAAATACACATACTTGACCCTGTGCACAGCCCTAGACTGTTCAACGTTAATTTAAAACTGCAGTTGTGTATGTACCAGTTTCTCTGCACTATTTTGTGACATCCACATGGCTAGCACATCCTATGGACAAAGGGTATTTTCACATGAGATGCTACCACAAGGGGCCACGCTTTACTCCAGCGTGGCCACCCATGGTGGTGTCACATCTGCTCCCGCCTGCCAAATGTTACCGCAGGCAGCAGAGTTACCGCAGGAAGCAGAGTTTTCCATGGACCGTGGCAGGATTAACTCTGGGTTGTGTGCTGGGCTCCTTGCCAATGCAAGTCCTGCCACGGTCCGGGGAAGCCATCCCCGGACCAGAGTAGAGCGGGTTGTCACGTATGATGGCCCGCTCTACCTAACTCCAGCCATTGGCCAGAGCTTTTCCAGATGGGGCAGCGGCCTCATAGCCCTCACCCCAGGCAGGATCAAAGTGTGATGGTGCCTAGCGCCATCACATTTAAAAATACCCAAATTAGGCAGTTGCCTGAGGTGGCAGAATTGGAGGGACAGTATCTCTAGAAGCGAATAAGTGATTAAAACATTTGGGATTTGCGTATGAGCTGAACTTCTCCTGAGCTTCACTAGAGTTCAGAGTAACACAGGAATGTTTGATCCCTCTGCTCAGCAAGTGGTTGGTTGCTTTAGGTGGGTAGGTTGCTTGCTTTATTCATTGGGCCACTTGTCTGGAGAAGGGGAATATGCAGACCTTAACTTGTGCCAGGGAAGGCTGGCTTTAGAATTTGTGGGATCCAGGGTGAAAATATAATATGGGGACCTCCATAACCCCACTCCTTTAACAACTGGCTCTCTGGTGTTGGCTTACAATTTTTTTTCCACACATGTACACAAGGACACACAGGCTCAAGTGCACATGCGTGTGCTCAGTCATGCACACAGCAAGGCCCAGCAGGAAACATCCAACTTGAGGGCTGAGAGTCATGGGTGGGGAGAAAGCCCTGCAGAAATAACCCACCCAGCCTGGGACTACCAGGACTGACTTCCCGGTGGGGCCCAGGCCACAGCCCCTACTAGCCCTCTTCTATGCCCTGTCATTAAACCACTGCTGCTTTACAGGACTTCACTCACAGCTGGATGCAGACGCACCAGCCTCAGTCCCACTCCCTCCCCAGACAGGCTTAGAGGTGATTGACCATGCAAAACAGCTGATCAGTGGCAGCACAACACACACACCAACCCTGGCCCCCATGCAGTTTCATTCATCTCTGTGTAAGGACTGGCAAAGAAGGGATAGGAACAGGGGCTGGTAGGGTCCTGGTCCTGCAGCTCCACCGGCCCTTCTGCCTGCCCTCTATGCTTCTCGGGCAGGCTTGAGCCTGGCACCTGAAACTGACCTGAGTGTGTCTGGGGGGCGGGAAGGGGCAAGAGTCCTGCTGTAGCAAGCCATGGATCCCTTCACCTGACATTGGAATGCATCCATCAGTAGAATGTGTCGAACTCTACACAGCTTTTACACACACAAAAAGAACATACTCTTATGACCTTGATTACCGTAGTCAGAAATCCTTGATTTTATGTCCCATCTGGGTATGGATGTAATGAACATAGGCTTGTTACAGGGTGGGTCATTAACCTCAAGAGCCCAAATCTGCATTCTTTACCTACACTGAAAATAATGCTTAGGCGCAAGTAATGGCGTGAATGTTTTCTCCTTTGGGAAGTATATAGGATCAAGCCTGAGATTCTTGTTCTTCTTTGAGCTAGCTGCAATTCAATCATTTGATCATTAACCACTCAGTCATGCGGCTCACAGTAGTGTTTTATGTAGAGTTAGAGCAATTCTTAGAAGGGACAGAAAACTCTTAAAAAAAAAAGAAAAGAAAAGAAAAACTTCCGTGTTTCTTTTTAAATTTGTTTCAAACAAAATTTAGTATGCTGAGATGAAGTTCAGCAGCATTTTTTTTGCTAAGCCAGTGATTCCCAAGATTTTTTCCTGTTATACTCCATTTTGAGACTTAAATAGAATCCCACAACCCAGAGATCAGCGAGAAGATGCAGTCAGTATATAATTAATACTGCTTGGAATTATGATCTTGTCCGCAGACGGCATAACTCCACTCTACAAGACTGCTTACTTGAAGTTCAAGTCAACCAACTACAAGTATTGCTTTAAAACAGTGACTAAGAGTCAGTCCTACTGAAGTCAGTGGCACTGAAGGGATAGGACCAACCACTAAATAACTGTAAGATTGTTCTGAAAATTGAATCAAATATCCCAAGCCATTCAGAAGGTTGGAGTGGTCACTTTGGGGTAAAGCTGAAGTTTTACTAGTAAGCATTAAATAAATGCCTATTCAATTAACAATATGCTCACCTGTAATGCTAATACTGTCAGATAATTTTATTTTAAAAATATTCCAAACATATAATTTTTATTAAGGTGCCAACATATAGACTGCTTTCAAGGTTAAAAAAAAATGAATAATTGTTACTTTGCAATAGAGCTGGGTGAATATATATTTTAATGAAATTTTCAAAGATTCTATGATTTACCTTGGCATTACTTGAAATGGAAATCATTTTTTCAGAATTTGCCTGAAAATAAAATCAGTTACAAAAAAGGACACTTTTGTGCAAAATTTAGATTGTTAAAAACAAGGTTTTTCATTCTTTAATATATTCTGGAATACACTGAATAAACTGAAAACTTTCATTTGTGCAACCATAAATGGCACAAAAAAACCAGTATATTTATGCCAAACGAAACTAACCGGGGGGGAGGGGGTTGATCAGACTTGTTATTTTGGAGAGTTTTTGATTAAATAAGCTATTTTTTTTCTAATTTTACTGAGCAAAAAATTTCAACCAGCTCTACTGTGTAGCCATACCAATACAGAATTAAAGTGTATAACTTATGAATGGTCTTATTTTCTAGATACTACAACAAAATATTAGCAGTTATTACAGCAACACTCAAATTAAGGTCTGGTTTGATGTTGTCGTAGTCTTGCTGTTTACTGGATGATCTGGAAAAGATCACTTAATAATTATCATAACTTAGACCTAATTGAACAAAGTCTATGCATAACAAAGGTGTAATACTGAACTTGTATCAACTACCTTCTGAATTTATTTACCCATTTGGTTTGACATCATCACAGTTCAATAGCTTAAAAATCAGTATTGAACTGTATTTGCATAAAATGAATATTATATGCTTCTGCAACTAGCCGTACTCTTAAATTAACCATGCTCTGAAAATATCTTCAGTTCTGCAGAAATAATTAAATACTTAAGGCCAAGAGCTATACCTCTTGGGATCTCTCTCCAGTTAGTCTTGAGATATCTTTTGGGAATACTATATGGATGGAAAAATTTGATTTATAATAGCGTTTGGGGCTTTTTCTTGGAGAATTCTATAGGGCTGCAAATATTTCTCTCTCATTTTATATCTGATGTTATCTTTGACAGTATACTACGGAAATGTCTTGGATGAAAATCTAAGGTCGATCTAGAAACACGCTTGGGAGATGTGGCCTCCTTCTTTCTAGGGGATACTTTTTGAAAAAAGACCGATGTTGAGCAGAAGCAATTGGATAGACTCGAGAAAACACTAATTAGTGTTTTATGCAGAGATTTGAGAAAGACCAATACATACATTATATATAAATCAGAACTGTAATTAATAGGCTTTCCCTATTAATTCATCAAATTTGAGCTGCCATTCTTCCACCAACACTCAAATCCAGATTTACGCCTTTTGAGAAGCCTCCTATTAACGTTAGCCCCAATCCAAGGTCTTCATGCATGCAACATGTATGCCGCATTGCACTTCTGAAACGTGCGCACATGCAGTGTGCAGTGTTGTATTGCACACTCAGTGCACACCAGGCACATGTGTTGTACACACAGGGTGTATGCATGCATGTTGC
Source organism: Sphenodon punctatus (assembly GCA_003113815.1). Taxonomy (NCBI): domain Eukaryota; kingdom Metazoa; phylum Chordata; class Lepidosauria; order Sphenodontia; family Sphenodontidae; genus Sphenodon; species Sphenodon punctatus. Next base: position 3,262,708 of record QEPC01000801.1, on the reverse strand, counting down.
ATTCCTGTTGTGTGCAGACCTTGAATCAGAACCTTTGGCTTTATCTAATTCAAACAAATTGACTTTGTTTACTTGGCGCTTTGCAACTTGTTTTGTTTTGATTTAAACTTACTGTCATAAATATGCTACATAACATCGAACAACAAATAACCAAAATCAAGTTAAAAATCCCAAGAACTTTGCAAAGGCAGCCAAAATCTTTGCTTGCAAATTAGCAAAATTGATCATATTTGAATTTTGGGGCAAATGTTTGTTTCAGATCCAATAGAAATTAATAACGGAGGGTGAGATCATGCGTGAGAATTTGGTGCTTAGGAAGGAGTAATGCTGCTTCCATCTACAGAAGCATTGACCAAGTATTCCCCAGTTCCATCCGTGCAGCCCAATCCTGACCTGCAGTACACCCAGCTATTTAATACTGAGCTTTATTTGAAAGGAGACTGACAGCTGAACTAAGCTGTGTGATACTTTTAGGACATCAACATACATCTATTGGGGTGAAAGATGACTACTACATTTGTTACTCTTTGTGATGCAAATCGTGGAGGCAACAACAGACTAGCAACAGGCAACTCTGGAGGGGGAGGAGTGACATTGAGAGGTACTTCCTACTGAGCATATACAGACTTATCTAATTCAAGCTTCCTGAGCATGTTTGCCTGTTAAGGAAACTGGGGGATAAGAAGATATATGTAGAGGTTTTAATTTGAAATGAAAGGGTTCCCATTACTTTTGTCTGGGTTTAATATACTTTTGCATAGTTTTGTACACTGATGATCCTTGGTTTGAAAAACCATTAATTGTTCTCCCTTTTTAGTGTTACTTCAGACTCCACTTTTCCAAACAATAGTTCCAGATCTCAAAGAGCTCTCTCAGTATCAGGCCAGTTCACTTCAGTGCTTTGAGGAACTGGCGCAGTGCTTTGAGGAACAGACTGTTCATTTCAAATAGAATATTTAGCAGATTAAAATTAGTCTTCTGCTGCCTGATCTTTTATGTGAACCACATGGATCACTTATGCACTCACTAAGGGCATTCATTCGTCCTTATTCAGATGCTCATGACTTCATATCATAAACAGGGCAGAATTAAAGGGAAGAGTATATTAAGTCCAGACACTGGATTCCACAGGGCACCAGAATAGAAAGGATTTAGAACTAACTGAGAGTTCTTCGTTTCCAAAGTACATAGAAAAGGAAAAGCTCAAGCAAAGGAATAGCTCTACTTCACATTCTGGGGCAGGAGCTGACAAGATACAAGGGGAAAAACCAGGACTCTTAAATACCTTCTTGCTCCCTTATCTATTGTGCTGTGGAGGCTGGCTTTATGATCTTGTACATGGTACAAGTAGCATAAAAAGTAGTCCTGTTACATAGTAAACATTTCAGTTCCATTACATGAATGTTTCTTCAGCAAGTGCGGACAATTGGTTGGGAAAGCAACGCATTGGGACAGAGCAGAAATTAATGCAGAGCTGCATGAAATCATTGTGTTCACAGGAACTTTTAAACCTTTTCATTGTAATAACTTAAATGTTATACTAAGTATTTTACAGTACCAATATGCAACATTTGCATAGAGAAACAATAAAGTGTTACAAATAAAGCCTCTGCATTTTGAATAAGAATAAAAGGACCCGCAGAAAAGCACAGCGAGTCCAACGGAATGGCCTAGAGAAGAGAGCAGGGAGAAAAGACGCTCCAGGTGAACTGGACTGCATTCTTGCAGCTTTCATTCCACCTTCCCTTCTTTTGTCTTTTAGAAAAATAGACCCAAGGTAGCAAATTTCTCCATAAGTAGGATTCTTCCCTTGAAAATACGTTCGTGTAATCCAGTAACAAATAAATAGGCATGATTGCAGAAACAAAGAAACATGACAGGTACATAGTCGTTTTGAATGCAAAGCTTCACATCTGTTATTAACTTATTTATAAGTAATATGTCTGCTCTTCTTCACACCTGTCTAGCAAGCCGGTGTGCTCCCTCCTCTCGAGCTCCTGGGTCTTTGTCACCGCAGACCCTATTACTTACAGCTACTCGTACACCAGCCAGGCTGCTCGGAAACTCATTAGGGAAACACAGCGTGATGTTGGCAGCTGCCCAGGGTTTCTAAGCCACCTACCTGATTTAATAAATCTCATCCCACAGCCACTTCTGTCTGTCTTGGCTTAGTTTTTGGCCACTTGTCTCACACATTTTTTTTGTCTCTTTAAACAAAATGTAATACTATACACAGCCTTTGTGTCAATCCAAGGAGAGTCCTTCAAGCTTATTTCATCCTGTTGTCTGTTACCTGCCTAGTTAAACATGATCGATTCAGGGTCCTGATTTGCCATTTGAGCCATATGTCTTAACACATCCTTTTTAGTTATGATGCCCAGCAGTCTCCTGGAGAACAACAACAAATCAGTAATTAGGTCAACCATCATCAAGCATATTATCCATTTTTCTTGGTCTGCTGCAAGATTCTTCTTTGAGAACTTCATTAAGCAGCAACAGGATACTTTCAATTCCCCAAATATTTTAAAATGCTATCCCTTTCTGTAAATGATAGCCCAGAGTGGAATTTTAAAGGGGCACAAGTTTTGCTAATAGGAATGTACGTGCTTTTGTAAATCCAAAACATCAAAAACCAGTCAATATTTGTAAAACCATATTCCTCTAGGTGCCTAACTTAGGAAACTTGAATATGTTCTGTATCATCACAGTGCAACCTGCATTCTGGTTCCAAAGAGTTTTAAAACCAGTGTGAATTTTTTACAAATATTTCCCCACTCACTGACTTGGCCCCATTGCTTCAATTAAATTCTTGATTTAGTTTCTGTCCTTTATTTTAATTCTTTCTGCTCCTCATGGAATTTTAACGCATGTACACTTTCACTTAATGCACAATGGGTCTAGGCTGATTAATTCACCCTGTAGGTCATTCATGTCATGCTTTTCATGAACAACTCAGACATGCCTAAATGTGGCTTGGAGCTAAGGGATGAGCCAACTCTTTGCCGACAATTACTTTTTGCCAGCTCTAAATCCCAACAGCAAAATATCAGCCTCTGTGCGCATTCAAAATAAATCTATCTATCTATCTCTGGAAAGTCAGTCTGTCTGATTGTAACTTTGTTTTGCTTATCTTTACCCTACACCCAGCACCAAATAATACAGCAAGAATGAGAGGTATGGTTTGACTGTGAGCTTAAAAGAAGAGACTTTCAAACTACAAATAGCAGCTAGAATGGATGGGAGTTTCAGATAGAACCAAAATTGCCCAAAAATAGCTGCTTTGGATTAATCAACATTTTTGATTTTATTTGGTTCATGTGTTTCTGTTCTTTTACATTGATTTTGTTTCAGGTTTTGGTTTTTTTGGGGGGGGGGGTTGAACTGCTCCAGTTTTGGATTTTTTTTCATTGTGGCTTGTTCCCATTGACTTCAGTGGTAGAAAAAAATCCCAAACGGAAAAATCTGAGACCAAAACGAGATCCGAAACTGAAATTCCCCCTGGAGTTCCATCCTTAGCAATTTGTTGTCTTTGGAAATCTCCCAGCTGGAGCCAAGGAAGTGTGTTTTAATTTCAGTTCCAATACCAAACCCTTCTGTGTCCTATATCTGTCTCTTTCAAACGGGCATAATACTTACTGATATACAATGGGTGTGTGTGTGTGTGTTAAGAATTAATGAGCTAATAATTACAAAATGCTTTTTAACAAGGTAATTTATACTGGTAATTTAACAGGGTTATTGTTATTGCAGCAAATTGGATACTGCACTTTCTTCATGGCCAAGTCTGTTTAATCATTTTAATTCATTTGTGCCTATACCTACCCACTGCGAGTGACAAGACATTGTCGCAGCCCAAGTTTCCGGAAGATGTCCACCACTGTCTCCATTGGGGTGTGATCGGTTACAGTGAAAGGGCTCAAGTTGAGAATGCGCCGGAGCTTCAGTGGGTGAGGACTGTTAGCATGGAGTTCTGGCGGATCTTCTGTGAAATACACGATGGAGTTGCTCACCACCCCGTCCTGACGCTGCCGTGCATTCTCTGCATAACAAAGAGGTCAGGCAAAAGGTAGAAAGAGCTCATTATGTTGCATACTTCCAGTAGGAGAGGAAAAGTTTATTCCCCCTTTTGTGCTCAATTTGCCAAGAGTGTAACAAAATGTCAGATGTAGGAATATAGGACACAGACACTCTTGTGTAATTAAATGTAACCTATAATGTATCCAACATCAATGGGAAGATGGTCATTGTTAGCATGGGCCTCTGCCTTGGCTTGGATGGCTTTCTTTATTAATATTTCATTTATTAAGTTGGGATGGTCATTAACCTCATTCTTAACATGTCCAAGACTGACCTCCTCATCTCCTTCACCCCCCCAACCATCCTGCCTCTCTTTCCTTTCTATCTCCATTGATGGCATCAACATCCAGCCTGTCCCCTAAGTACATAGCCTGAGATTAATCTTCGACTCCTCCCTCTCATTTGCACCTCATCTCTGGGCTCTTGCTAAGGCTTGTTGCTTGTCCCTGCATAACACCACTAAATTCCAGCCCTTCCTTACTGCTCTCACATCCACAGCCCTAACCATCTCTCGCCTTGAGTACTACAACCTCCTTCTCTGCTCTCACACCTTGACCATCTCACTTCTAGTCAACACTTTACTGCCAGGGTTATCCATCTCGCCTGCAACTTTGCTCATGTTCACTCTCTCCTCTGCTGTCACCACTGACTCTCTTTCCCCCTTCACATCCTGCACAAACATCTTGTCCTTACCTTCAAGTTATTTTTGTGACCTCTCTCTTCACTCTTTTTGCACTGATTTGCTCCCACCCGAGAACTCTGTTCCTCTTCTGCCACCATCCTCATCCACCCCAGAGTCTCCAGCCCCCTGAACCATCATTGACCCTTCTCCCATGCTTTCCCTCTATCTGGAACTCCCCCACCCCAAGTGCATATGCTCTGCTTCCATCCTCCAACCTTCAAATCCTTCCTAAAACACAGGCTGTTCCATGAGGCTCTCTTTCCTCCTCACTCCCATAGATTGACTTTTCATGCTTCTCTCTATACTGTATTTTCCTTCAGGATCTCCCTCCTCTTCCTGTACCTAAGCTGAGCACATGCACCTGCAACTTCTTGAATGCATCCCTGTCTCCCTATGTTCCCCTCCCCCTTGCAAGTTCTCCCTTTCTTGGCCCTAGACTACAAGCCCCTCAGGGCAGGGATGAATCACTAAGCACGACTGTTCAGGAGCACCAGGTACATTATTGCCACTATAATTAAATAAAGAAGTAAAGAAATAAATCCAAACAACTTGTCATATTAGTTTTACTAGAAGAAGCTGAAAGAAATTTGACAGTGGATGGAAACAAACATGATGGTGGCGTGCTGTCGTCATGACCCTACCTGGGTTGGGAATCCACATCGGATACCGTCTGGACCGAGTTACACCACCCAACTCACATTCCCATGGCCAGAAAGACACACAAAAGTGTGGTCAGCTGACCCCCATCCCCTGCCATGGTGGCCAATGATGGCTGGCCATGGCGGACCCAATCTGGGCCAGGTCTTGGCAGGCCACAGCAGACATGGTGGCCCACTTTGCCCTGATTGGGTGGGCTGTATACGAGACTCTGACTTGGAGCTAATCTTGGCGTGAAAGCCAAGGCTCACCTCCAACATGCCCAGGGTCAATCCTGGGCCAACATCTGGTGGCCCCTAAACAGATATGCCCATGGCTTATGGGCCAAAGCTTGAAAAAGTGGGCCACAGTGGGCCACCATCACTTCTGTTTCTACCCAGTGTTTCCGCATACATGGGCAGAAACCAAAGTGTACAGTAGATTCCAGCACTCTGTGTATACCTCATACATCTCTGGAAAGGGGTAGATGGTGACTGGTTATTGGGGCTGTAATTGTGCGGACTCAGTGCCAATCTCCACAGGGGCCCGTGCCCTGCTACTAGGCCTGGCCTGAGCTGTGAGTGCTCACTACTAGAGCCTATTGAGTTTGCTCTAGGCCCCATAACTGTGGGTGGCGTCATTCTGTACAGAGCACCATGATTCTCAATAGGGGAGGTTGCATAAGAAATGAGGTGGAAATATATTCACCTAGCCCCCTTTTTGATGTGGCCATAACCTTCACAGAGTGCTGTAATGGCAAGGCCACTCATAGCCACAGTATAGCTGCATCAGGCCCCAGAAGGGGCCAGCTGCATTAGTCTTGGGTTGGGGCAATGTGGTCATGCACAAACTGTGCTTGGACTTGGATTTCTGGCCTGAACACGACCCCTCCATATAGGGAGGTTGCCTCCCATATAGGGAACATATAGGGGCTGCACTTCTGCCATATTCCCTGCCCGAGGGTTTGCGATATGAAATTTGTCTCTTCCCCTCACTGCTCCTGCATAGTTTCTCTCAAGTTCTAGTTAGACTTTTGTGTCTTGAGCAAAGGTGAGTTTAACATTTTAAATATTAAGTACCCAAACTAGGAACCAAGTAGAAAGCTAAATGAGTACGATGGTCTCGGTCTTTTCAACAGTCCACATATGCTCACATTCCAAATCAGAGCCCATCACTGGTACCTTGAGCAAGCTGTGCACTAAAGTGGACGATAGCAACTCTTATTTTGAGCATCTCGCTGCCTACCAATTCATTTAGCAATTCTTGCTGAAATGGGAACTAAGAGACTGATTTGCATTACTTTTTTTCCCCCTTGCTGTCTGGTCATTTCTCATTTGCAGCGTGCTGGTACTACCACCACACCACAGAGGTGAAATTTCAGGAACAGTGACAGACAACACATTTTGTATTTTTTAAAAAAAGTTAACACTAACCATTGCTCTTCTTGATTGATTCAGGTTGCTTCTGAGCTCTTAGAGGAGCAGAAAATACAAATATATATTTTCTTGAAGCTCATTCCCGTCAGTCACAGAGCAAAACTCTGCTTCTGTAACATGTCATGTACAGGAAGTAATGATTCTACACACCAGCTGTGTTGTGCATTCCTCTAGAAATCCCTTGCCTGGAACATCAGTAGATACAAAATTGCCTAGGTCCAAGCTTAATATCACTGCAAGAGGTTCTTATCCACCTGTTCATTTCACATATCAATCTAGAGAGAGCATGTGGTTACCGTGCTGGTCCCAAATGTAAGAGATGGAGACAAAGTAGTTCAAACAATATCTTTTATTGGACCAACTTGGTGAGAATGTGGCAAGCTACGTGGCTCGAAAGCTTGCATGTTCTCACTAACAATTTGAACTACTTTTATTTAATTAATTTATACTACTACCCCCTCCTGCCAGCTCAGGGCAGTGTGTGTGTGTGTCTATATATCAAGCCCCCTCCACCACTACCCGTTCCCCTCACCAAACGCCTGGCGAAACAGCCAGGTCTTACATTGTCTTCAGGAGGAAGGAAGGTCCGGGGAGAGGCAAATCTCCACCAGGGGGAGATTTATCTTTGTCTCCATCTTTCACATATCAGACATTCACAGCAATTTATGGGAACAATCTTAATTTTGTCCTGTCTTGTTTTGATTCATCTGTACTATTTTCAACTCTGTGGCTGCCATGTTAGTCCCAAATATAAGGGATGGAGACAAAGTTGCTCCCATGATCTCTTTTATTGGACTAATTTCCAGAGAGAGAGAGAGAGAGAGAGATGTGTTAAGCAACTAACAGCACTGCAGTCAAGGAAGTTCTGAATCCTCGGCTGCAGACAGTCACTGGAATAAATATAAGAGTAAATGTCTGTGAAAACAGAGATAAGTTGAAGATAGTTTAGTTAGATGTTTCAGCTTCCATCTTCATCAGTAACAGCACTGATTTTTAAATGAGGTATCGTAAGTCAAGGTGACAGTTCTAAAAACACAGAGGACAGAGAGAGTTCTCAGGTAGGCGACATCTGATAGGTGGTTGCCAGAATGCTATAAACAATACAAGAAAAGATTAAAGTTCATGTATTATCCTCTAAGTTGAGACCATTGGGTGTTAGGGTGTCAAGCCTGTAAATCTGGACATTTTCTCTAGTTTCTAGCAAACCAGGGTTGGATGGTTTTTCTATTTGGAAAGATTTCTAAGTCAGAGAGGTTGTGATCTGCTTAAAGTGTCTTGCCAACCGGTTGTTCCAGCTTCTTTGTCACAATAGCTGATTTGTGGTTTCTGAACCAGGTACAGAGATCTGTGTTCTAGTCCAAAACCTCCCAGCCTACATCAAATGGTCTCAAATTAGAGGATAATAGATCAACTTTAATCTTTTCTTGTATTATTTATAGCATTCTGGCAACTACATATCAGATGTCACCTACCTGAGAACTCTCTCCATCCTCATTCTTCTTAGAACTGTAACCTTGGCTTACGGTACTTCATTTAAAAATCAACTGTGTTACTGATGAAGGCAGAAGCCGAAACATCTAACTAAACTATCTTCAACTTATCTCTTCCAAGTGATTGCTTCTACATATACATGCCCTGCATGTTGGTCCAAGGAAAGATATCATCTAAACTACTTTGACTATTTTCAACTGTTAATGTGCCTGTACGAATTTCTGTTCCCTGTGCTATGCATGTACTAGAGTAACAAACGTATATGAATCCAGCTAAAGATGAGGACAAGATTTAATTGCCTTTACTTTGACATAGGGCAATATTTTTACATCAGAGAGAGATTTGCATAAGTCAGGTAGGTATTTACCGCTGCTAGATCTACAATATGCTCTGGCATCCCGATTACAGTTATTCCCTAAGCATTGCTCCCTCTGCAAAAACACACATGAGACATGACATCAGCTAGTGCAATGATTCTTCTCCCAGGAGAATCCGTTTTCCCAAGGCAGCACTTCAGGGAACAGCATATAAATAACTGCACTGTGTCAAATTCAGTGGTACTTGACTGGCAGACAAAGTTTTATGTTGTAAATAGGTTGGAAATTACGTGGTTTAGAGGATTTAAATTCTTGTGAACTGGAATAAATCTGAAGGGATTACAGAAATACCGTGTGGCAGTATTACACTGCTGTATGGCACCTTGGGTTCACAGCTATTTCCTACTACACAGAATGCCTGGAAACTAGAGAGATGATCAGGTTCCTTCTTTACTTTCCAATGTATTTCCCTCCTCCCCTAGTCCTGTTCTCGCCTTCCGCTCCCCTCTGCCTGCCAAGTCACTGTACATACAGCTGCCTTGCTTTGCATTGCTCCATCTGCAGTTCCAACTCCTGACCTGCCTGACTAGGGGGGGAATCACACGTGCAGCAATTATCTGGATTTTTAAAAACTGGTTCTCAATAGTTCGCTATTAACAAGTCCTGTTGCATTCACATGCATGCCATACCAATTTTAAGTACAGCGAAATAATGCATTCAGGCCTTCTTGTAGTGCGTGCTTACCCGGCTGCTCAGTGCGTTTCAGTTACAGGAAGTGGCCTGTGGGGAGCCAGAAGGTTGCTACTTTGTAGCAAAGTACAACTTTGCTACAACCTTTGCTGCAACTTTGCAACAACCTTTGCTGCAACTTTGCAAACATCCTTTGCTACAACCTTTGTAGCAAAGGTTGCTACTTTGTAGAATCAGGGAATAAAAACGGAAAGCCTGAGGCTGCTGGAAAGAAGCCCCTCGCATTCTCTCCCTGGTTTCTTTCCGGTATCCCGCTGCTGCTACTGCTGCAGCACTACGGTAGAGGCAGAGGCAGATGATTGAAAGTCCCTTGGAGGGAAGAACTTTTTTGGGGAGAAGCATGGAGGGGAAACATGGAGGGGAAGAACTTTTTTGGGGAGAAGCTGGCTGCAGCCTGCACCCAGCGAGGCAACTACAGGGCTCCAGCTGGTCTCACTGCTTCCGGTAGGGGCAGGAGTAAAACAGCGCACTTGGAAGCACGGTTGCATTCACATTAGAAAAGATTACACACTAGTTAAAACCAGTACGATGTTGCTTTCACACTGCTGTTAAGTGCGGATTTATTGAAAATGGACAGCAAAAAGGTAGGTTTGAGTAGCTTTTCAACACGCATTGCTTTAGTGCGATATTGACTCCATTTAATCGAATTTAAGTGTTCAGACAGGCATGAAACATTCAGGTTTTTTTTAAAATCGCACAAATCAGAACGTCTGAATCCCCCCAAAGGTCCGAAAGCTTACGCAACTCCACCAACTTGAGTTGGTTCAATAAAAGAGACCTCCATGCTATTTTGTCTCTACTGCCTCGGATACATAGCAGAGAGACTAAGCATGGTAGAAGTAGCCTTCCTTGGGTTAAGTTCTTATTTGCCTGTTCTAAGCAATAAAAACCAGGGTTCCTAGTTTTCTGTGAATTTTTTTTGGAAATTCTCGGATTTAAAAAGATCCATAAATTCGCTGATTAAAAAAACCCCAAATCCCTGTTTTTCTGCAATGAAATGTAAACGCTAGTTGACTTTCCCGTACCACAATATATATAGGTATGAGTTAGACACCCCCCCCACCACATTTTATTGGAATAATTCCATTTTTATGCAATTTTGCAGCTACTTGTGCCACAACAGTCCCCCCCCAATTAAAGGTCTGTGGTACCCCTCCAAATGCAGTGCACAGCCCCCCCCTACCCCCCACAGCACATGCCTTTAGACTGCTTCCCTTCTCCTGCCTTGCACTCACTGCCTCCTCCTCCCAGCTGGTCTCGCACCACTCTGCGGTGGGACCATATAGAGACTGGCACTTGGGGAAGCCACTAAGAGCCCAATTAGGCCCACCTCCTGTTTTCTCTTCCCAAGGTCCAGACCTGACCGCCCCAATTCATAGTACCCTGTTCCCCTCCACCCCACAGGAGATCTGTAGCACTCCTCCAAATGCAGAGCCCGTCCCCCAAAGCATATGCTTTCAGGTTGCTTCCCCTCAGCTCCACTCTGCATCCTCGCTGCCCCGTGCTCACTGTTTCCTCCTCCTAAACCTATACGTTTTTGCCATTCTCCATGAAATTCGCTGGGGAAAGGCAAAATCTCTGGTTTTCCATCGCAAACAGAAAACAAGGAACCCTGCTAACAACCAGTGTATTTTCATACATACAAGCTGGACAACAGACTTTACTGAACTCACTTATTGCAAGGATCAGTTCTCGTCTCTGTGCAAAACCGATCAGACGCTCTGAATCTTTGGAAACCACCACAGGAAAGCCGTTGTAATCAGTCTCCTTAATTAATGTCTCCACGTCCTCCACTGTCATACTGTCTTGTGTCAGGACGGAGAGAGGAGGCTCTCCGCGCCTGGGCCTCATGACATCAGTCGCCAGTGTTCTGTGAGTGAACTCATCCTTCACATCCAGGAATGGATAACCATTGAGGTGGATGTGTGCTTCATAGATCCCTTCCTTCCCAAAAGCATCTGCTACCCACTTGCTGGTCACAGCTGCAGCCATGAGAGGCACAATGTACTCGAGGCCTCCTGTTAATTCGAACATGATCACTACCAAGGAGACGGTCATTCTGGTGACTCCACCTGCCAAGAAAAAGATCAATCAGACTGCAAATCTTAAACTTCATTAGTTTTTAGTGTCTTTCATCCTAATTGGGGTGAAATTAACCAATCCTACAAACAAGTTCTTTTTAATCTTCTAGAAGTAGGAAGAGGGAGACAGGAAACAAAGTTATTAAGATTATCCTCTTGTTCCCCTACCGACAGGACAAAGGAGATGGACAACACAATTTTGGTAATAAAATGGCAGCATCTTTTCTTGGTGAGTGTGGGCAGGCATTCTGCAGGCAGGTAGGGAAGCCTGACAGTTTGCGCACACCCACCAACAGTTGTTGTTCCTATAAAAGGAACACTTTGGCTGTGATCTACAAGGCACTTCTTATGGAGTAGCCCCATTGAAGCTCAGATTTGTGGATCATGACCTTTATAGCTCAGTGTGGCCACCACAATCTAAATATAATTAGAATGAGAGTTACAATGACTTGCTCAAACCAAGTTTGTCGCCCTGAGCGTTACTGGGAAGGGCTGGGTATAAATTCAAATATATTTAAAAAAACCTGAGGTAATCTGGCTCACCAGTCAGGCACACACATACTTGATACATGAGGGACTAAACCTGGATCAAGGTAAATCTAAACTACTTGCCTTGTATTTCTGTAAAAATCAGAGTTGAAGTGCAGCAAGCGCACTCTAAAAACATTTGTAAGGAACAGTGGCCTGTCCTGTTCCTGACTCTGTTCTAGACCGAAACCGACTCAGTTCTGCTGTGGCCTTGATCCTGTTCCGTTCATACAAGTCCACCCACATCCCAGACAAACCCTGATGACATTTTTTGTTCATTAATTACAAGTGTATCCACTTGTAGGCTTGCTCATTTGAAAGTATACTCATTACGAAAGCATCATGGACATTTTGTGAAAAATAGCTCACTCGGTGTGTTCAGCTGCTGGGTAAATTTTGGTTGTGATAGTATAGCTGCCTTTGTGAAACATGCATTTGAAACATTTGCAAGGAGCCCTCTGTATGCAAAATCAGGTCTAGCTGCAATGTTTTCATTCTCCGCCTTTTGTGTTTGCTTTATTAGAAATCAGGGTATTGCATCTGCTTTTGGAAGGATAAAAGTAATTACGTAACTGCATATCAGTTTATCAGTGCCTACATAATTATATTTCCCCAGGTTATTTAACACTGTGATTGTATCAGTTCAAATTAAATTACCATACTTGTGACTTTAGCCCCCGCCCAAAAAATATAGTACTATTATTTAAATGAGAGAAATGAGCAAATTAATTCATCAAAACATCCTTCTGATGTAATGACGTGTGCATGTAAATAGCCACTCATTTTATTAGCCAACTGCTAGAAAGGGTCTTGGGCAGGCAGAGGTTGGTCTAGAACTTAGGCCTCTGGACACAGCTGCCCCAAAGCAGAGCAGCTGAAGCACAGCAAAGGGACCCTTTCAAGGTGCTAACTGTAAGCCCTTTATAGGATCAATATGTAACGCCCGTCCCTATGATCAAAGTAGATAAAGGGAGGCAGCAGTTGCTCTGGTAGCTCTGCTGGTAGAGCTTTGGGAAGGAAATGGGAAGGTTCATGGCTGCTGCAGGCAAGGAAACTGTATAGAAACAGCAGAGAATCTGCCAATCTGATGGGGGGGAAAGCCCCTCTGTTGGTGTGTCTTTTGTTTTTAATAATGAAAAAGCAGCTCCTAGTTTCATAGGTCAGGTTGCATTCTACATTCATTAGGGTCAATAGAAGCTGAGACTTCACTTTGTTAAAAAAAAGATAACAGAAAGGAAACACAATGGGTATTTTTAGATGGAGCTGCTCCAGGGGTGCACCTCCACGTCTGCCCACTCCCAGCCCTGCCTGGGTCTGCTTTAGACAGACCCTGCAGATTCCCCTGGCCACAGTCAACTTGCATGGCGCTTCTCGCCACACACCATAGAGTTACAGACAGATCAGATCGTCTGATTCTCTAGGCTGGTGCCCACAACTCTATGGTGTTGCCGGGGCAACAGCCGGCTGGTAGTGAAGCTGCAGCGTGGGTCAGCCAATCAGAGGGACAGCAGTTCCACTCTGAGCTGGTGCCTGGGGTTTGGCTGGCCCGCTCTGCTAGTGGTGCTCTGGAATGTTCCAGACCGCAAGTGGGGCTGCCCCGCTTCAACATCTGGTGGGCCGCTTTCAGACAGACCAGACAGGGGTGAAGTAGGCTGGTGCTGCCGCCCCCAGAGCTGTGGTCCGTCTGTTTACACCCAATGACACAGGACAGACTAAAACCCATAACCCCTGGCACAACAGCCACAAAGCTTAACCACATTGCAACTGCACCTGTAACATGCTTACAAACAGCTATCAGGCTTGTTGGGCACTATGTAGAGTCCTTCACCTGTTGGCTGAATGAAACCACGGAGCTAGCCCTCTTCTATAGTTCTGGTAATAGAACAGGGCACAGAAGACGGATAGCTCAAGGATTCCTATCTGGACCATGTTGTAAGACAAAAGGTGTGATTTCTTGCATTTGTAACTTTATTTGGGAAAACAATCTTATAGGTTTTTTCCTCTGGTTTAGTGGATTCTCGTACATTTAGGTACTATTCCATTTACTTGATCAGCCTTAAACTGATAATATCCTTTGCTCATCTCTACCACCAGAGCTACCATTAGCTGTCTTTTGTTAATTCAGGCATGGAGACTAGATTGGCATAATTCTCACATAACTATCTTGTTTCTTCCATAATTACAATTACGTTGTAAAACATTAACACTAACAGAGGGGCTTCCCCACACACCCCAAAAAATCTGGTGGAGTGTCTACTGTTTGCATAAAGTTCTTTTGCCTGCATCAGCCTTGAACCTTCAACCTTCCCATTCATTTTCCAAAGCAATACCAGATCAATGCTAGCTCTACCGTGTCTACATTGGTCATGAGGATGGGCATTGTATATTGGTCATATAAAGAGCTTACAGTTAGTGCCTTGAAAGGGCCCTTTTGGTGGGCTCAGCTGCTCTGCTTTTCTGACTCAGTACAGCAGTTCTTTTATTCTTATGAAACCGTAATATATATATATTAAAGTGCAACAGATGCTGGTTTACTCTTTCTGACATTAGGTTCCTAGGCTATATACAAACGAGCTGGGGGGAAGGGTTCTACTTGGCAGGACGTTATTTCTCAACTAGCAGGTCGTCGACACTGGAACTTTTACAAACACCATTCTGGATGCAGCTTTCCCTTTAGGTTTACTCATACACTACCTCTGAGGCATACCTCTTGGCATTGAATGGTTCTTGAACCGTTCTTGAATGGTTCCGCTCATTCCTCTCGGGGAGGAGCCAACGGGTAGTGTTGGGGGAGGAAACATTGTGCCCCCGCGCTTTACTGTGTGGCGTTCCGCAGGGTTCGATCTTGTCCCCGCTGTTGTTTAACATCTATATGCAGCCCTTGGGAGAGGTTGTGAGAAGGTTCGGGGTGCGATGTCACCAGTATGCTGATGATACTCAGCTGTACCTCTCTTTTTCTACTGACCCATACCCTGCTATCTTGTTGCTTTCCCAATGTTTGGAGGCCGTGGCGGAGTGGATGCGGCTGAGCAGACTGAAGCTCAACCCCGACAAGACGGAGGTGATGTTGGTGGGGAGAGCGAAGGGGGTGGTGGCCCCCCTGCTTGGGGGGGTTCGCCCTCCTGTAGCTCTACAGGTTCGGAGTCTGGGGGTGATATTGGACGCAGATCTGCATCTGGAGCGGCAGGTGGAGGCGGTCACTAAGGCTGCCTTCCGCCAGCTATATCTAGTACGTAGGCTGTGTCCGTTTGTCTCCGGCCCGGACCTAGCCTCCCTCATTCATGCCTTCGTCACCTCGAGGCTCGACTACTGCAACGCGCTCTATGTGGGGCTTCCCTTGTTCTTGGTTCGGAGGCTGCAGCTGGTGCAGAATGCGGTGGCTCGTCTTCTTACGGGGACGGGCCACCGGGAGCATATTACACCGGTGCTCCGAGCTCTGCACTGGCTGCCGATAGCATGCTGAGCCAAGTTCAAGGTGCTGGTGATGGTTTATAAAGCCCTACACGGTCTCGGCCCCTCATACCTTAGGGACCGCCTTGCCCTCCGCGCCCCAGAGCGGCTCCTGCGGTCCGCCAGGGGTGCCTTCCTGGAGGTCCCCCGTGTTAAGCGGGGGGCCACGATGGAGAGGGCATTCTCGGTAGTGGGACCGCGGCTGTGGAACTCCCTTCCGGAGGAAGCTCGCCTGGCCCCTAGCCTGCTAATATTCCGGCGAAACTGTAAGACCTGGCTGTTCTCCCAGGCCTTTGGGAGGGAGGGTGAGTAGGGTGGGGGGTTTTAGTTCCCCCACCTATTTTTTGCTTTTAGAGTGGTTGTCTAGCCCTGTAAATTAATTATTTTTATAATGTTTATGGTTATTTTAAAATTGTTTTTATTGTATTTTAAAAACTGTTGGATGCCGCCCCGAGCTGCATGGCAGGAGGGGCGGGGTAAAAATTTATAAATAAATAAATAAATAAATAAAATTGTTACGTGGCCCAAATTTGAAAAAGAAGAGTAGAAATTACGTGAGAAGGAAAGGAAGAAAAAATTTGACAGTCAAACTTTGTGTGCTTTCTTTCCATCTAGGCATGAAAGTTATTTGACAAAGGTCCACCAAGGACCCTGCTTGAACAATTAATGTTTAGTCACAAAGTACCCATGACATTTCATGGGCACAAAGATATTAACAGAGGCCCGATATATCTGCACCTTGTCTCCCCTCCCCCACAGTGGTCTCCAACAATTGCATATGACCACTGTCGCAACCCTTGCACTGTGTTGATTATGACAGTATGACAACAAGAGAAGCTGAACTAATCATTCATCTTCTTCCCCCCAGCTCATTTGCATGTTTGGTATCTATTGGTTAGAAGGCCTCAGGTGGTTTCAGAAAGGCCTATTGACATACATGAAAACACTTTACATGTAAACCAGCATACAAATAATTTAGACTATCTATATGACTGCAAAGCAACCCCTTTGAGGTCAGCAGCAAAACTCTTGTTGATCTTACTGGGGTGAGGATTGCAGAATCAAATAGTCTGGGTTATTGGTAATGCAAACGTAATTTAAGGATTGTTCGTATGGCTTAATGGTGGCATTTTAAATAAACGGAGTTGGCATTCAGTTTTGGTGGGTGTGCACTCATACCAAGGCCTTTTTTAAATGGGTCACCACTGTGAGGGCGGTCCATGGCCGCGCTGCCCCAGGGGCAGGGCAGGGCGGGGAGGGTGGGAAGCACACCTATGCCTACCCATGCCTCCACATGGCACAACCTGCATTGTCGCCGGTTGCTCTGTGCGGGGGTCATGGGTGGAGGTGCGTAGTTCGCGGGAGCGTGCACACACCCCTACCCACCCGCTGCCGCTTTCACACAAGACACAGCCACCCATGTCCACTAGGTGGACATAAGTGGGCGCCTCTCATTTAAAATGGGCCCCAAAACCCCAGGACCAGTCAATCCTTTTAGGTTGGAATCTCATTTTACTGGTCTTTTTAAACTTCTGTTCTTCTTTTTAACTCTCTCCTAATATTTACAGTCTTTCTGGCAGCCTCAGCAGACAGGCCAAATGTGAATGGATATGTATAATTGACTACATTCCCTAGTGTAGAATATCAGCTCCGACAGGAGTCGTCATCTCAAATGCTTGAAGCTGTTGGGTCTGAGAAGTCTGGCAGTATTGCAGCATCTGTGCTGAATCAGGGCATCTGATTTGCTCCTGTGACAGTCTATCAATCTGTCAACTCCCTTGTTCAAGAATTTTTCTTCAACATTAAAACTAATAATCAGCATCTGAATATCAGTTTGTACTTCATTAAAACCAAAAGGCTTCCCTCTCCCCCCAATTCCCCACCTTCCACAGTATACCTAGGCACGCTGCTGCTCCCACCATCGCATAAAGTCCTGGAGTAACACAGTCAGCTCCGGGTCTACACCAGTTCCTGAAGATGATCCAGTCATGATGATGGTAAGCCAACTGCTCCACTCCGATTCTAACCATTCTGCCAGCTATTGCTCCGACAGACATACTGGGAATAAAGAGGCCTGAAGGGATCTCAAATGAAAACCAGACAAATGAAAATACTGACAAAAGGGTCTCAACTGTGCATCCAAGACATATGGCACTACAGTTCCAAGTTGACATTTAAACGCTAATGTCTTATGTTATGCCACAATTCTCTGGAAGTTTCAAGAGTGTTTTCAACCTGTCCTTGAACGCCCCTCGGTGTAGACAGGGTTTATATAAGCACAGAAAGACGGCAAAGTTTTTTCTTCTTTTGTCTAATCATAGTTCACGCCAAGTTAACTTTTAGCTGCTATTCTGAGCACTCGTCTTTGTTAGACTTTGAATCGCCAACGTTTTATAGCTTTCTTTTCTCCTTTGTGGAATCTGATGCTGATTTATGCGTCATGTGCTAGAGAGGCATACCATCAACTGCAAATACCATCTAGAAATGAACCTCCATTGTACAGGATCCTTTACAACTTTATTACCACCATTTCCAGTGTAATTTAGAATGGGCTTGAATTAAATGTCAAACATGGCATAGAAAAATTTAATGAGTGGGCTGACTGCTCACAAGTGATTAGCAGGCAGCTCCTCTCTTCATCCCCTCTTGCCGGCAAGCCTTATGAATTACTGTCCTGCCGTTTGATGTACTGTCAAGTCACTGAGCCAGAGTAGAGGAAGGAAGGAATGAAAGAAAGAACCACTCACTCCAGCTTGGCTATAGGTAACTTTATTTTTGGAAAATATCCAGGATATTTTTCAGGTAGGATTAGACTGAAACAGAAATTTATAGGAGAGAATTTATTCAGCCACCAATTGTTTTAAAGTGAAGTTAGAACTGGGGTAAAGTGCTTAACTGACAGCCCTGGAATCCTCCATTTATCAGTGCTTATTTATCAGCTGTAGTTTAAGCTTCCCATTCTGTCCTTCTAACCTGCTGTGTAAAGCTCTTCCATTACCTACACCTTGGCTTCCCTGCTGTAACTGTCAAACCAACGCCTAGTGGATTTAATACTCAGGCACCTGTCTGCTAAAGAACTGGAGCTGGGATGTTTTGCTGCTGAACAATCAGCAATGACAACTTTTTGGCTGTACTAATCTGGCCTGCCATTGGAATTTATAATCTAGACGTGCAAAATACAAAAACCTGCACTGCTGAAGCATAAGCAGTTGAGCTTTTTTTTATTAGGTTTTTAAGTTCGCTGACTGGTATAGCCGTCTGAGCTTTAAATACATTAAATATTCAGTAAACTCTTAAGTTATGGTTCCCACAGCAAGTGTAACTTGGCTATGCTGCCCTAGATTCCGACATAAATTCAACTGTATATACATCAAATACAAAATTGTATGTATTTCCAAGCAGGTTGGTTTTCACTGCAGTGGGAATCATCATGTTGAATTTATTGACTTTCGTGCATTTCAAGTTTCTCCTATAACATTCTCCTCTCTCCACTCCAAGTCTGTCAGAAACGCAAATCTACAGGATAGAGCCTGTTCCTTTATCCATTGCATTATGAACCTCTCAAGAAGATGTTACCTCTCATCGTAACCAAGCCAAGTACGTGCACTTGAGACCTCGCATCTTCATGAATGTTAGACCCCTTGTCTCTCCCTCTGTTCCCCTTCCTAAGTCTCTCCCCCAGCTCCTGTCTCTCAGATTGTAAGCCCTAGGGGCAGGGACCCTGTCTATTTTATTACTTTGTAAAGTGCCAGGTACACTGCTGGCGCTATATAAATGTTTGTTAATAATAATAATAATAAGAAGAGAGCCATTAAAAGTACTGTTGTGCTATAGTTAATACACATAATTACTGAAGCAAAATTCAGATGTTGGATAAAATGAAAGTTTAAAAAATGAAAGACTTAAGATTGCTGGTCTTTCGCAATCTATCACTGACCCCACAAATTTGATGAGATCGTGCCAGTTCCTAACAGCTGGAATCATTATGGTGATATCAAAGCAGATTGGCAGGCCTTGGTTTTCTAATGCTATGCTCTTCAGGATGACTGGACTCCATCACTGGAGTCTATCACTGGAGTGCACTCAGAATATGACAGGCTCTAACACAGGGATAGGGAAACCTTTTCATGCCAGGGCCACGTTGAAAATTAGTACAAGCTCCAAGGGCTGAATAAAAGTTGGGGCGGAGGTGCTTAGTGTGTGCATTCAACAATAGGAGGACCCAGATCATGGATCTGTCCCTAATCCTTGTGTATGTCCTCATCTTTGCTCCCTGACCCCAAGCTCAGTCTTTTCCAGTGGCTGGAGGTAGGAACTGGCTCCAGTGGCCAGTTCCAGGAACAGGAAAGGGTCCCACCAGTCCGGACATTCCCCACCCCTGCATTTAACACTCTCTCTGTTGTGTCATGCAGTAGTCTAGTTTGGACTGAAACAGTGAACTGCACTCCACCCCCTTCAGCTTACCTTCATGCCAAAGGTGAATATGGTGATGATGATTTTAAAAACCAAAGCGAGGGCTAGCTGCCACATTGCGGTGTAGACTCCAACACCAGCTGGTCTGTCTGGAATGTCATCAACAGGTCTAGTCATGTTTGGGTCATTGATATAGTCACAGAGCTGTGACGACTCCAGAGCACCACAGTCATTGAAGAGCTCGGAGATCAGCTCACTGGTGCTCCTCCGGGTGTATGGATTAGGATAGGCAACGATGGCGGTGATAGCAGTTACCGCAATTACCTCCAACACTGGGTACTTCCCAAGTCTCGTGGTTTTACGTCTCCTGCACCATTCAATGTTGCAGCGGATGAAGAGTGTCCCCCACAGTCCTCCAAACACTCCAAGCAGAATGAAGGGGAAAAGTTCAGCCATGTACCAAGGGGTATGATACTCCACATAAAAAAGGACTAGTCGGCTGTTTCCAAATGGGTTGATGGATCTCAGGGTAAAAGCTGCCACCAGGGCCGCGAAAAAGGACCTCCAGAGAGTCTTCAAGGGAAAGTAATAACTGACCTATACGAGACACAGAGAGTAAATGCTAAATCGCGTGTCTATACTGGGATTTAGGTTGCACCCTACAATGCACCATCAGTTGTACTTTATTCAACCTGCGTTTATCTTATATGGCTTTTAACAGGAGCTTCGCGGGTGTGTCTTTGACCAAAAGGATGGCATTTTCAAACTTTGTTCTCACCTACTACAGAAGATAGAATGAAAGGGAATGGACTTAAATTGCAGAAAGACAGATTTGGGTTTAATATCAGGAAAAACTGCTTAACTGTAACAACAGTTGAACAATGGAATAGGTCGCCTAGGAATGCTATATAATCTTGTTTGTTATTTGATTTTATTTTTAAAATCAAGAATCTGTCGGATGTTGCATTTACAGGGTACCTGCCTTGGAAAAGGTATTGGACTGGGTTGGGCTGATCCCATACCCCGCAGACCCCGCGCACCACCCGTGCATGTGCACAAGCGCAAAACCCACATGCATGTCCATTGGGAACACATTGTGCTGTGTGGAATCCATGCGGGACCCACGTGGATTCCATGCAGAGGGGTTTGGGGTTGTTGCCAATGACTGATGGCAACAACCTTCAGAACCTATGATTTTATGATTCAAAAGGTTATGCAAAACAAGAGGGAAGTAGCAAATAAGCTGAATTTATAATCGGGTTCTCAAATGATTTGTAATGCACTGGAATTACATATTGTTCATTACATTTATTGGCAGTACCTCAGAACCTTATTTATTTGGTTTGAATTCTCAAGAGAGAGAACTTTCTAAGTTTCAGACAAGGAACTGCCTTTGAATGTCTCCCAAGAACCTATTCAGCTAACATGGTGTTTATTCGCCATGTCATTTCTAATCGGTAGCAATTTAAGATTACACACGTTAAGCAAAAAATTAAACAACTACCACCTCAGGGAATTTTTTTAAAAAAAAAAAAGATTTTAAAGGAATTCATGGAAAGTGGCTTTTACTTGTATGAAAGGATACTGTTCATATATAAACTGATACTGAAACACAGCTAAGTCACTGTTGGTCCTTACCTCTTCCAGACTGAAAAGTACACCACCGATTGGAGCCCCAAAGGCAACAGAGACGCCTGCTGCGGCTGCAGCTGAAAGAACCTACAACACAAACATTTACATGGGAAGCTTGAGTCATTGGGAAGGTGAAGCATCTTACGAATGGGGTGAGAAAATGAAGGTGCCAGGCTTTACTTACCTCTCTCCTCTTTCCCTCATTCTTGCTGTACTTGGAGAAGAGGCTACTGAAAAAGTTCCCACAGCAACAAGCCACATGAACTAATGGACCTTCTTTACCAAGGCTCAGGCCTGAAGACACCACCAGAACCAAGGTGACAGTTTTGATTAAGAGCGTCCACTTGCCCAGGTAGCCCCTAATAATAAAACCACTCAGGATGGTTTTTATCTAGAAAGGAAGAAGAACAGGTTGAAGAAAGAAACAAACATCTTTTCAAGGGTTGATTTCTCAAGAACAAGATTTTGTAGCAGACAGTCATTCACTGCTTTAACGAGGTCCACCATGATATGATAAGCAAAAGACTATGAAAAGGTTAATAATTTTAATAATCAGGAAGACCATGCTCTTACCATTAGCCCCACACCCAAGTCAAACCAGTGGGACTCTTCCTGAGGATCATCTCGCAGGATTAAGGCCTCAGCAAAAACCATTAAACGTTACAAAACAAAATACCTCCCCCATGGATAACATTTTATAAGAGAAAGTAATTCTCAACTTTTAAAAAAGCCGCAACAAGTTCAAGTGTTGCTAATCGGAGAGACTAAAAAGCCTCATATTTTACAAGTGTCATGTAAAGCTTTCTCTGGATTGTATATGGATCAAGGCTTGCCTTGCAAAACACTTCCTCCTCTGTGAACAGAGCTTTAAAATCCTTCCAGTGGATTTTGTAGTAAACTGGCAGGTACGCTGTTAAACAGGCAGAATGTGACTTGCAAAATGCACCCTATATATCAAGGGGATTTCTGAGGCATTCACAATACCAAAACCTTTTGGTTTGAGGTTTAGTTTTCAGTGTCCCCGTTCTCCAGAGCAGACATACAGCATGGAGTTGGGGTGCTACCTGAAGAAGCACAGTGCTTATGGGGAACAATTTTTCTGGCTGGTGAAAAGGGACTGACTGGGATGCTCATACAGCAAGAGGTTTTTGAATTCATTTTGGTGATGTTAAAATAGTTTTTGTATTTGCTCTTGTGTAAGAATTATTCACATCCTTATTTTTGTTAAACTGTGTTCCTCAATCTTAACTCTAGCTCACTTGTTTTCTTACCCATACTTCTTGGATTTTTACTTCCAAATTATGCCATTTCGGGTAAGAGCTGTCGTTGATTATGTTTGTACAAGACCTAGCACAATGATGGCAGTAATAAAGAAGAGCCTTCACAAGCATATACTATAAATGGTGATCATCATCAATTGAGAAATAAGAGCCAGAGTGCCCGTAGGTCCAGTAAAGGATTTAAATTCCCTTGTGCTGGAAGTGGATTGGCTGGGTCTAAATTCTTGTTTCCAGATTTGCCACTGTGCAGCCAATTAGACAAGGGTTTCACAAGGCACAGCAATACACCCAGTTCTCCAACCATCATTTTGTTCCATTATCCTGGACCCCCACAACCCACTCATCTTTGCCTGGCTTGTGGGGTGGGCACTTTTAATTGCAAAGCTTTCTTAATTTTATTTATATTGGTTCAAGTTCCTCCTGCCTCTTATAGTCCCTTCCCCATCATCAACCTTTTTACTGTCAAATCTGGATTTTAGCATAGGCCTGAAACATGAAAAAGGAGGGAAATATTAAGAAACTCACCTCTGGAATCCCAGAACCACAGGCGTAAGGGGCAAACACCCTGACCAGGGAAAATGCCAGGAAAGCAAACATCAGAGCCCACATAATGTACAGAAAATAGTTTAGAATGTAAGCGCTGGCACCCTAGGAAAAAAGCAACAGCAACAGACACTGTTAGACAATCGCAGCGCAGTAACTCTCCTGTGTCTGCTAGAAGGAAGAGTAAGAATAAGGTGAAGCAGGGTCTGTTTATTTAAATGGGAATAGCTGCTTCCACTTCAACTTTAGCATTGCTAGATTGCCTTTTATGTATTCCAACAGTTTATCATACAAAACGAAGACATAGAAGGTGACACATGTTTGAGTGCTTAGATTAATTTTCTAACGATACCATACGTTGCAACAATTCCAATCGGCCTTCAACGAGTCTATTCCAGAGAAAGCAGTGTGTGGATCGTATCCCGGTACTCAGATTTGAATTGTTGCAAAGTATGTTATCAACTATTGCAGGCTTCAATGGGGCTGCTTCAAAGAAAGTGGTTTGTTATTTGCAGATTCAAATTGTATTCATTATTATTTGTGGTGACATTATTGCAACAACGATAATAAAAATGACAATTTTCATGATCGTTATTGTCATTTTTGTTATTACAATAACGATAATGAACATTGTCATTTTTATTATCGTTATTGCATTAACGAAAATGACAAATAATAATGAAAATAGAAACGAAAATGACTTTTTGTTTTTGAAATAAAGGGAAAAAACTGAAAATGAATACAATTTGAATCCACAAATAACAAACCACTTTCTTTGAAGTAGTCCCATTGA
Organism: Sphenodon punctatus; assembly: GCA_003113815.1. Lineage (NCBI taxonomy): Eukaryota > Metazoa > Chordata > Lepidosauria > Sphenodontia > Sphenodontidae > Sphenodon > Sphenodon punctatus. Next base: position 3,238,599 of record QEPC01000801.1, on the reverse strand, counting down.
AGCCTGTAATCGTTGATACCATACCTTGCAACAATTCAAATCTGAGTACCGGGATATGATCCACACACTGCTTACTCTGGAATAGCCCTGCTTACTCTGGGGAGCTTAGATTAATTTTCTAATGATATCATACATTGCAACAATTCCAATCGGGCTTCAACGGGGCTACTCCAGAGTAAGAAGAGTACACGTTACTGGCTACAACATCTTTATCTTTCATACAATTTGCATGAAACCTGTGAATATTATGTCCCTCCACAAGCTTAACACTCCTGCCAATTTTCAGAAAGATTTGATAAAGGGTCCTGATGGTATAAGGCATTAACTTGAAAATACATTTCCAGCTGTAACATTTGTGTATTCCATCCTGTTTACAAGACATTTGGCAGAAATACCTGGATTAACATACCTTTCCTGTCATCTCTGACAAACTACAGGAAAGTTTGACAAAGGGACCCAATTTTATAAGCAATTGAAGTTGTCCCCTTGAAGACCATTATTCAGATAAATAGCAGCACATGCAGTGCCAGTCACAGGCAGGCACCTGGCATGGCAGGGGGAGGGAGGCTGTAGGAGGGAGGATGTGAAGCAACCCAAATGACTGAAAGACACATTTACTGGCCAATTACTGCATGCTTCCAGCTTTACAGGACCAATCGGTAGTGGCTTTGAGGTGGGCATAGGGGGCGGCCCTCAGGTGGGCACAGAAGGGACATAACTGGGACTTTGAGGATAGCATCCCAGCAATCAGGAGACATAGTTTACACATCCAGGCTGGCCATTTACCATCATAATCACATCCTGCAGCACTGTGACAAAGGGCATAAGAGAATCTCTATTGGTACTTTTCTAAACAGATGTTTCCGACTTCCCAGTAACAAGTGAGGGAGAGATGTTGTGATGGTCACAGCACAGAATGAGGATATTTGGTTGACTTTTCTGCTGGCCAATTGGCATCACAAACTGATCTTATACCACAGTGACACATAAGAGAATCCCTGGCGTAGGTTCCTTCTCTGCATATGCTGTGCAGACATATAAAATGGGGACCCTTTATCAAATATTTCTGATATCTGGGAAGGATGATCATGAAAGTGTGAGATACAGTCCTGCCAAATTTCATATACACTGGTTGGAGTATAAAGCTGTTACAGTCAGACATACATTTATAAGTTAAGTGCTTATACCACCAAGACCTTTTATCCAATCCTTCTGAAGGTTGGCAGAGATAGTAAATATGGGGAGCGGTATAAATTCACCAAGTTTTATCTGCATTAAATGTGAGGCAAAGATATTACAGCTAAGAATGTATATGAAGATTTTTGCAAAATAATGTAATTCAACTGCTTATAAAATTGGATTCCTTTATCCAATCTTTTTGGAATATGGTCCACTTAATGCCTTCCATTGGAGGTACAATTCCTCAATGTTTCAGCCACATATAATAAAAAACAAAAAAGTTACAGATGAAAATGTGTTTGCCATTGAAACCAATGGAAAATGAAAACAAAACCAAAAACGAAAACAAACATTTGATGTTTATGAAAAGAAAAAGGACATATTTAAATAATGAAAAACAAAAACAAAAAATGGCATGGGTCTCTGGTGCACACATCTATTGACAATGGGCATGCAAAACCTATCAATGCTTTCCAACACCTGTAAGCATGACTTCACTGGAGTTTCAAGCAGATTGTTCTTACTAAAATACTATCTAGAGAGCCAAAACCAAAACATTTTAAAAAAATAATAATTCCATAACAGGCTGACCAAAAGGGTCAAACAGAGACTGCGATACATCAGCTGAACAATGATGCCATGACGTTTATCTGCATAGAAGCACCACAACTGCATGAGGGAATGGAATAGAACTCAGTAGCAGTCCTGTGTGTGTTGACAAACAAGATATCACGACCATTCTGTGAGACATGACTAGCCTGGTCACCGCCACTTCTTGGTGAGAGGATTCCTAATCAACAAGGATATTTATTTATTTTTTTGCTCATCGGTCATAGGAGATTGCCAACAAGGACTGGTTTGGTGCCTGGAGACTGTAGGGATTAGTGCTGTATTCACCAAAGAACAACAACAACAAAATATTACAGGCCACAAAGAACTTCTTACTGTATGCAATTACTGTATGTATGCAAGTACTGTATGGAAGTTCTTCGTACAGCTGCAAACAACACAGGTGTCAGACTGAGATCCACAGAGGCATACACGAATAATAATAAAACAGGATTAAGTAATTTCATGAATGTGAAAGGAATACCGTAAAAACCATGAGACAGTACAGAAATTAAAATGAGTGTTTTTAGACAAGCACATCCCCACTCATTACCCACCCACCATGCACGTTACAGGGCCGCATTGGCACCCTATGCAGCCCCGCAACATGCATGATGTGTGGAAAATGGGCGGGGAGGCGCTTGTCTAAAAACAGCCAGCGTTAACATTATCACAGGCATCTATGTTATGTTGTAAGAGAAAATCTGTATGATGAAACAAGTGAACTTAACACTTCCATTTATGTCCTAGATGATGTGTGACAAAAATATCTCTGCCTGAATCCCAAGTGACACATACTTGAAGGAAAGATCCCTTTAGTCATAGGACTGACATTTTGACAAAGAAACTGGGCTCTAGGTCTTTGTTATTCTAATGAAAAACACACTTTGGATGAGACACTGGGCCTCAGGGGTACCACCTACAGACACCCAGAAACTGTGTCAAATAACTGTTATGTATTAGAGTACAAACTGTCTAACAGAAAGGACCTTTGGGTAAGAAATCTGTCAAGGTCCCAAAGATGGACGACTTGTTTATTCCTAAGGGAATGTAACACAGATAAAAACAAATGCTTAGTAAACATCAGAAGGTCAGAGCAGTTGAATTTTAGAAGCCCAGTAATGAACTCCAGATAACATGAAGGAATCGGAACTTTGGGGAAAGAACCACAAGAGGTTCTCTTGTTTTTCTATTGGATACCTGAAACAGAATACATTAAGCATGCACTATCAGTGATATATAAAGCATATTTTATGGGACAAAGCATAGGAGGTGGGCATGCCTATCAATATCATACTACAGTATGCAATGGCAAAAATTCTCCTATCTGGTTTGAGCAACCATCGTTCCTTGCACTGAAGTTACCAGTATCTCACAGGGGCCAAGCATGAAGTTGGGGTAGGGGAAACGGGCACACTTTACTGGGACCTGTGCTGCAAGCCCATTTACCTTGAGAACAAAACTGAGGGTAAATTGTAGATGCTTGAGGATGTTTATGCAAACTTATTTCCCTGTATCTATGGGTGTTTTCAGACGTGACGAGATCACAGTGAACCACGCTGAATACCTACATGTGGTCACTGTGCCCTGCACGTCTGTTCAGCATGGGGTGTTTTCAGACGTGACGAGATCACAGTGAACCACGCTGAATACCTACATGTGGTCACTGTGCCCTGCACGTCTGTTCGGCGGTTGCCAGATGTTCGCCATGCTGAATACCCACATGGGGTCAATTTCAACCACGCTTCCGGAGCTCCCGGCGCGAAAATCCCCAGAAGCGTGGTGAAAGTGATTCCCGGTCAGAACAAAAAAAGAGTAACGTCTGGCCGGCGATCATGGCCCGGAATCCCCGGCGGGATTCCGGGCCGTGGTCAAACCGACCCAATGCTGCTGCGGCATTGGCCTCGCCGCCCGCCCATCTCCCCAGAGGGCGGCCGGCGAGGCAGCGTGGAGGGGGCAGGGCGGGGCCGTGCAGCCGCATGTTGTGCCGCGCGACCCTGCCCCCTCCCTGATTCCCTGCTGGGATCCCCAGCACGTCTTTTTGCCGTGCCTGGGTGATCCCGGCGGGGAATCTCTGGGTTGTTTTCAGGATGGGGCGAAGCTGTCCCGTCACATCTGAAAACACCCTATGAGGTGTCCAGATGTTGTAAGATCTTGTGAGATTTGAAAAAGGCCAGAAAAATAAAGCTGCAAAGTGAAATGGTCTATTTATGTTAATTCAGAAATAAAATAGATTTTTTCTTTCATGACTCATGATATTGTGTACATGGAATGGAATTGTGGCAGGGGGACCATATTACAAGTTTGTACCGGGCCCAGAGAAATGATGCTTGGGCCCTGGTATCTCCTAAACTTATAGTTAACAAGTACTTTGACCCAGAATTACAGTTGCATGAACCATCGAAAGGGAGGAGGTGAGGTGATGAAATTTCCATACTTCATGGGCTACGAGTGCTTCTTCTGAATGCAGGAATGAGGATGTTTGACATAACACTGATTAGGTAACAATAGTTGAAAACAAATGAGACAGTGCTGAGCTGGCTCCCAGGGCCGCCACTCCGTAGGCTGGTGGTGGGGGTTCACATAAGCAGCCCCTCCCCCAGTAATCTGGGTGTGGGGGCTGCCTTCACAGGTCCCTCCATGGCATGGGTTGGCTGCAGAGCCATCCATATGGGACAGGACAGCTGGACCCTGGCTGAACAGCAGGATCGGGCCCCTGGGAATTGCTGACGCCAAACAGCTGATGGTGGACCCAGAGACGCACCCTTACTCAGTCTGGGTGTGCACACCAAACAGCTGATTGGGAGTGCTCCACCAAACATATACACACACACACCCCAATCGGCTATTTGGTGGCTAGGGCGAGGGTACTCCTTTGGGCCTGATCCTCCGACCTCACCTCTTGGCAGGGACTGAACGCACAGAAGGGAGACCATTAGTCTGGTTTAGCCCAGGTGGCTAGGCCTTTACTGAGGCTGCGTCACCAATCACTGCTGGCCCACGCACCCTGTAGCAGCTGGCTTCCTTCCATGAGGCCATAGCTGGCAAACATCTGGCTGTGGCCTACCACATGTGTAGGTGACTCTTGGGCTAATGTGGGCAAATGTCTCATTTGTTTTCATCCAAAGTGAGAAGGATGCATTAGCTGTTCTTATTCTGTTGCAAAGAGGACACTTGCTGACATGATGCTCTCTGTTTGTCAAGTGGATAATACTTCGGCAGAAACTTAACAAAGTTAACTAGCCTTAGCTTCCTTTTGGCAGGCTTTGGCCAAACAGTAAGTAGGTAATATTACATCAACCACTTTTTTTCCCCAACTGCTCCTTATCTCACAAAATATATTTGGGGCTTAAGGAGTGGCAATTCCCCTCTGATGTCAGCAACAAGACTGCAACAGCTGGTCATGTGTGTGTGCACTGTGCTCCCTTTCCATTTTTGCTCTGTCCTATGCTCAGGGCCCAAGCATAATTTCTCTGGGCCTGGTACAAACTTCTGATATGGGCCACCAAAGTCCTATCCGACACACACAGTCTCCTGAGTCATGAAAGAAAGATTTCTATTTTGTTTCTGAAAAGCTCCGTGTACAATGTTTCTTCTTGTTCTGCTCTAACACTGCTTCTGATCGGCTCCAGGAAATCTCACAAGCTCATACAAGATCTGGACACCCCATAGATACGTAAATACAGGGAAATAAGTTTGCATACACATCCTCAAGCATCTACAATTTAGCCTCAGTTTGTTGTTTTTCTTGCAGCCTGGGCTGCCCTGGACTCCCAGGCCCCGGTAAAGTGTACCCATTTCCCACCCCCCTGCCAATGCTTGGGCCCTGCCTATGTTTCAGCTTACACCACCTGTAGGTCTTTTCTACTCCATTTTGTTATATCATCTATCCATTTCTGCATCTAGGGGTATTTTCAGACATTACAGGCCTCCCTCTTACCACAGTCAATCCCCTTTGCTGAAGGAGAGGCCCGTAACGTCTAAAGGATTCCCACCAGAGGTTCACCCCAGTGAACCTCTGGCGGGAATCAGATTAGCCACGATTCCGAAGGTGAGTCTGGCCTCACCTCTGGAATCATGGTTAGCGCAACCACGATCCGGGATCGACAGAAAGTAACGTCTTACCTTCCGCTGATCCTGGATCATGGTCCCGACCACGATCTGGGATCGGGCACAGCAGCCAGATTGGCCACTGCGCCCACCCATCTCCTGGAGGGCAGGCAGCTGGGGGAGCGTGGAGGGTGGGGCTGTGCGGCCGCACGTCTTGCTGCACTGCCNGGGAGCGTGGAGGGTGGGGCTGTGCGGCCGCACGTCTTGCTGCACTGCCCCCCCTCATCCTCGAGCGGAATCAGGCCGGCACGTCTAAAGGACGGATGGCCTGATTCTGGACCAGGATCCAAAACGGATCCCGGGTCATGGTAAAAGGGAGTCCTGTCACGTCTAAAAATACTCTAGGTCTACTCTCCTCAACTGGACCAAATGATGCAGTTCTTAGCAAACAAATGTCCTTCCTTCAGCAGATATGTCCAAATGATTGAAGCTTCCTCCTCACTATTAGAGCTCAAATATCTGCAATGAATCACATAACAAATGATTCCGCCTCCATCAAATTAGTTCTGCCAAAATGGATACAAACCATTTTTAAATTCCTGCTAATCGGAAATGCTCAACAGCACCATCGTGCAACAGGCTTGTGACTGATATTGCTAAACAGTGCCAAAACAAAGTAAATGAAATACCAAATTGACCAAGATACTAAAACTGTCCAAAATTCCAGGTGGAAAAGATTGGGAAAGATCAGGGCTTGGATTTCTAAATTGACCCAAGGTAAACAACAAGCAGTTTTTTGTGTGATACAGCTGATCCAGAGGAGATTGCATTCCTTTCTCCCTAAGTATGATCTGGATGTTAATTTTGCTTATGAACTTGTGGGGATGGATGTAAATGGGCTGTATTTGTTATTTTAATATTGATGTTTGATTGTTTATTCATTATTTGGCGAATGCTGTAATTAAAATTGATTGATTGGTGTCCAAAATAATCAAAACAAAATATTCAAACAAGCATCCGCCCCTCTCCACCTCCGTGTTGCAGTTATCTGCCGCCCTCCCGGCTCCCTCTCCTCCTTTCTTTCCGAGTTCGAGACCCTATACCTCTCTGATGACATTCCCACACTCATCCTTGGCGACTTCAGTATTCATGTTGATGCACCCTCTCAGCCTTGCATTGCCCGCTTCCTCTCCTTAGCCTCCTCCTTTAATCTCCACCTCTGGACTAGCTCCCCCACCCACACTGATGGTCACTCTCTTGATCTCGTGTTCTCTAGGAACTGCTCTGTCTCCGATCTCTCCTTTGAGCCCCATCCCATGACCATTTCCTTGTCTCCTTCAACTTCTCCCATGGCTCCCCTCCTCTTCCCCATCTCCCCATCCCTTCTGCGATCTGCAGGCCATTGTGCCCCAGGACTTTGCCTCCTTCCTCTCCCCTCTTCTCCCCTCAGTCTTCTCCTCCTCCCCTGATTCTTCAGTTCCTCTCTCCCCTCCGCCCTTGACTCCCTTGCCCCCCTCTCCTCCCACCCAGCTCATTCCCGTAACCCTCGCCCTTGGCTCACCCCCACCATTCGCCATTTCCGCTCCTGCACCCGGGCTGCTGAACGCCTCTGGTGCAAATCCCACTACCGCACTGACTTCCTCCACTTCAAATTCTGCCTCTCATCGTTCAACTCTGCTATCTCCCTCGCTAGACAGCAGTGCTATGCCTCACACATTGAGTCCTGCTCCCAGGACCCTCGTCACCTCTTTTCCACCTTTGACTCCCTTCTCAAACCCTCCTGTCCTCCTCCTCCCTCTTCACTTTCCGCTCAGGATCTTGCTCTCTTTTTCACCTCTAAAATTGACAAGATCCGCCTGGAAATCGCTTCCAAGTCCTCTCCCCCTACCACTCCCCCCCCCCTCCTGTCCTCCTTCCCTCCCACCCCCCTTGAGGAAATCTCCTCCCTGCTCGCCTCCTCCAACAACTCCACTTGCCCCCTGCACCCCATTCCTTCCCACCTCCTGACCTCCATTGCTTTCACTGTCGTCCCTCCCCTCCTGCACATCATCAACCTCTCCCTCTCTACCAGCTCCTTTCCCTCTGCCTTTAAACGCGCCACTGTCTCCCCCATCCTCAAAATGTCCACTCTGGATCCCTCTGAACCCTCTAATTACCATCCTGTCTTGCTCCTCCCTTTTGCTTCCAAACTCCTTGAACGCGTTGTCTACTCCTGTTGCCTCGACCTCCTCTCTGCCAACTCCTCCCTTGACTCCCTCCAATCTGGCTTCCACCCTCTTCACTCCACTGAAACCGCTCTGGCTAAGATCACCAACAATCTTCTTGTGGCTAAATTCAACCGCCTTTACTCTATTCTTGT
>QEPC01000801.1:3215790-3229421 GCA_003113815.1 Sphenodon punctatus | reverse complement strand
CCTACCTCTCTGCCCTGATCTCCCTCCGAACCCCTGTTCGAGCACTCCGCTCCTCCTCCATCCCCTCCCTCACCCTCCCATGCCTCCCCTGCTCCCCCAACCGCCTTTGTCCCTTCTCCCTCGCTGCCCCACATGCCTGGAACTCCCTCCCTGCCCACATTCCCCTTGTCCCCTCCCTTCGTCCCTCCTCAAAACCCACCTCTTCTGCTCTGCCCTTCCTAACTCCTGCTAATCATCCCCACCCAAGATTATCCCCCATCTATTATCTGCAAACTCCCAATGTACTGTAACCAAGCCAAAAACGTGTACCTGAGTTCTCGCATCCTCATGAATGTTGCATCCCTTGTCTCTCCCTCTGTTCCCCCTTCCCTGTCTTTAGATTGTAAGTTTTCAGGCAGGGACTGTCTATATCTTATTCTCTGTAAAGCGTCAGGTACAATGTTGGTGTTATATAAAAGCTTAAAATAAAATAAAATAATAAAATAATAATAATAAATATGTAAATATCATTTCCGTGACAAATACTTATTTCGATATTCTGTGGGCTGTCTGAAAATGCAAATATGCAGAGATACAAAAATGCCTGTTGCCTCAGTCCTTTTTCTCATAGTCTCATTCTCACAGAGTTATGCGAGCGATTACATTTCATTTTATTGACCAACAATTGTTTTCTGTTGGGCTTCTTGAGGATCTAGGTTCCCGCTGCATGAAGCAGGAGTTTAAAAACTTGCATAAAGACCCACATTCATAAAGGCTTGCTACAGCTGAAGAACATTTGCTTCATTTCCTCATGAATGTCTTCTCTTAGTGTTTTAAATTAGAGCCAGCTATAGTAACAGCCATTGTCCCTGAGAGGATGTTTTTTGTTTGCAGCCCAAGGGCCATATTCTGATCAGACTCCCAGTGCTGTGAATCTAGAGTAGCACCACTGAAGAGAGTTACCAAGGCACCTGGTGAGAATTTGGCCCTGGAAACATGTTTCTTTTTAATTAAATCGTATTACATTTCTTTTTCCTTTTTCAAATCCTTTTGGGTGAACCCAAAATGCACCAGATTTGTTAAGGTATATGGCATTAAATTGGGTCTAGCTCACATGATTGCACATATTTTGCATGGCCACTTCTCTGTCATCCCAACAAATTCTTTTTTTACCCCAAGTGTCTGAAGTTGTTAAGTAACAGTAATTCCTAAAATGAATAAAACCTTTCAGAAAAGTAGTATTGATGGCCTGCCCAGCAGTGGATTACGCTGCCATTGTAAAGCCCTATTTCGGCAGGACACTTAAGCACATGCCTAATTATAAGTGCATATGAATCAGACTAAAAGAGAATGATCATCCCTGTGGTAAAGGTGTCTATCTTCATTTTGCTTTCTTCTGTCTAAGGGAGTGGTACTAGCAGCACTGAACTTCAAGGGAACAGTCTAGAATGGATGGCATTGCAAGAGGGAACCGTATTCGTGCATAATCTCCATTGCCACCAGTAGGGAAAATGGAGAACATGGGTTTCTTCTAATATACATCCATCTGTAAAATGAGGTAGTCACAGGGATGCTACCCATCCAGCGTTCAGCCAGAGAACCCGGGAGTCATAGGGTTGGGCCAGATGACCCATGATGAGGTCTTTTCCAACTCTATAGTTCTATGAAATTGGGGTCTTTGTATACCTATCCCCCTGGACACAAAATGTCTGGAATCAGTCTTAAAGGGTGCCCATTTTATGTAGTGCTATGGAGCAGCAACCCTTTCTTTGTGCAGAATAAAGGGACCTTTTCTTTCTTTTCTTTTTTTTGGCCTGTCCTGACTATTAGGCCATTGGCTATTTTTCATTTGCATAAGTTTACATAAACAAATAAAGGTAGATTTATGCAAAATAGCATTGTCTGGTTTTGTTCCATGTAACAGGTGACAACCGTAAGTAGAGAAGGAAAAGCCAATATGGTGCATGTCTGATTGTTTTTCATGTTTCCCTTAATAATTTAAATGCAGCATCTGGGGTGTTTCACAGAAAGATTACAGTTGAAGGGTTTAGGAGAGGTGTCATAGGCTGTGTCAGAGTTCATAATGGCAGTATGCCAAGGAGTTTCAAGCCACTCATCGAAATGAACAAAATCAAAAGGGAAGAAAAGTTTTGCAAAAGGAAAAAATGCAAGCAAACAACCCCTCCCCAATCTAGCTAGCTTTATATCTTCAAAATGTCAAATTCAGTCAGATCTGAAAAGCAGAATCAGGGAAGCGTGAGAAAGAAGAGAGTCTAAGCAAGCCACATAGAGGAAAAAGCCCTCCAAGAATTGTTTTTTATATAATATGTTCTACAAATTGCTCCTACTGTACACTCAAGACAATCAATATTAGGGTTGCTGGATATGCAATGTTTTCCAGGACACTTATGAAAAATACACTTTGCAGGGCCTGCATTGGCACTCTCAGCATTTGAGAAGACTTGAGGCCACTGAAATTAGATCAGAGGTGGAGAACCTGCAGCCTGTGAGTCAAATCCAGCCCACGACTGTTTTTTATTAGGTCTATTCCCAATTTCTGGATCCAACCCCTGGACTCAGTCCCTACCTTCCAGCACTGAAAGAGTTAGCTCGGGAAGGGAGCAGAGATGAGGGGGTGTGCCCGCTCAAGGGTTGGTCCATGGCCTAGATCCATGACCTGCACCTTCCCCTTCCTGAGCACACCCCTTGAGCAGACCGGGGGGGGAGGGGGGTGGGAAGGGGGCGGAGGCAGAGACCGGAAAGAACTGGACTGACATGTCTGGGAAAACCTTTTTCAGTGGTCAGACCCTAGATTGCAAAGAATTATTCTGTACTTTCCATGCATGTCTGTTCTCTGCTTATTGTGTGTAATCCAAAAACAGAGCGTGGTTGCCGTGTTGATTCCCAAGCGACAGAGACAAAAAGCGGTTCGAATTATATCTTTTATTTCCGTCAACACCACTTGGTCCAATAAAAGATATTATTTGAACCACTTTGTCTCTGTTGTGTGTAAAACATAGTAACTAGTGAATGGGCACAAAAACCATATTGGAATGTATTGTGCTTATGTGAAATTAATTAGCTCTTGATTGTGCTAATAAGTTCTGCAAGGCTCTAGGAATCCTATATTGTTTTATATGAAGGGGAAGTTCTTTGGGGTCAGGACTAACTTCTTGTTAGGCGTTTCTATGGTATCTAGCATGATGGGTTCCTCCTATGTGGACCTTCTAGACACTATCACAACACAACTCCAAGACTCCAGAAAGTCCTTTATTAGAATTCTATCACCAACCCAGTTAACTAGCTAGTAATGAAGTCACCACTTCCTGAATAGTGCTCTATCATCACTGAGAAAGGTAACTTGTTCTCAGAGCCCATTAAATGCCCTTGCAAGCAGCATTTGGCATTTTGAATAGGCTAGGTTGTGCCGAGCATCATTTATTTAAAAATACCATATATTTTCTGGTAGGGGGTAGTCCCACAGCACCTTTCAGTGTTTTCTTACTTCACTCCATTCACTGAGCAATATCTTATGTTAAGAATATAATTTTCAGAACAAAACAATTCCAGGTAAGTAAGGGTGTGCATTTAATTTTCATTATTATAATAATGAAAATGAAAGAAGGCTCTTTCGTTTTCACTACTGAATAACAAAAATGAAAGAACATAACAACGAAATAATTTTGTTTCATTATTATGAGAATAGAAAAACACTGAAAAACACATTTTTGGCTATAGCATTTTTATTTCCTATTTTATTTTGATGGAACTTGGCAAGAATACACCCCCAAGTGTACCAAATTTCAGAAAGACTGGGTAAAGGGAACTGGTTTTATAAGCAATTGGAATTTGTGATTTTAAGAAAAGCTGTGTACACATTCTTGGCTCCAACTTCTTTGTCTTTCATCCATTTTGCACGACAGTTTGGGAGATTATGCCCCTCCCCAAGGTCACTATATCTGCCAAATATAAGAAATTTTGGATAAAGGGTCCAGATGTTATAAGCAATTTACTTGTACATGCATTTCTGGCTGTAACGTTTTAGTTTTCCATCCATTATACATGTAATCTGGTAGGATTGTATCTCAGACTGCAGGTGTATCTCTGCCACATTGTAGAAAGATTTGATAAAAAGTACAAATTTTATAAGCAATTGAAATTTCCCTCTTGAAGACTTTTGGTATTCAAGTAAATAGTACATGCAGTGCCATTCAGACAAGCAGGGCAGGGGGAGGGAGGCTGTAGAAGGGAGGGGGGCAGCCCAACAGACTGACAGACACATTCACTGGCCAATTGCTGCATGCTTCCACCTTTACAGGACCAATCAATGGTGGCTTCAAGGCGGGTACAGAGGGTAGATAAAAGCAGCTGCTCTTTGGCCTGCTCTTTGTCTGTGGTTAGTTCTGTCTTTGGTCAGAGCATTTTCTCAGACCTTTCTGGCAGGATAGCTGCAAGAGTTCAGCTAGCTACAGATAAATCCAATCCCCATGCACCTGGGTGCTGCCCAACATCCTCTTGCCTAGTCCTGGGGTGTTCTCTGCAAATTGACAACACCCCCATGCACCTGCAGTGCCCACTCAGACTGAAGTCTTGCCAAACAGCAGAGATGACAGATATCTCCTCTGGCCAATTGACTTGACATTTAAAAGACACCCTGGCTGGGAGAGAAACGTGATTGGTCTCTTTTACTTCATGCTTCCACCTTTCCTGGACTAATTCTGGGCAGCTGTGAAGCAGGCATAAGCCGTTTTTACATGGGCTCCCCCCACCCCACCCCACCGCTCGGTGTTTGGGCATCTGTGCAGCATGGGGGGGGGACAGTCCATGTATACGGCCGCCGGTGGGTGGGGGGATGGATGTGCAGCGCGTGTGCACCCATGTAAACACCACGGGTGGTGGGTGTTTGTGTGTGCACACTCCCGCCTCACACCCACCAACACCCGCCACACACCTACCCACACCCACAGAGCCATCCACCAGAACAGAGGATGCTCCGTGGGTGTGTGTAAACGGGCGCACACCCACCCACACTGTAAAAAAGGCCATAGAACGGACATAAATGGGACTTCAGGTAGCAATGCAGAAGGCAGGAAGATAGGATTCCAGAATCCAGGAGACATGATTCACACATCCAGGCTCGCCAATTATCATCACAATTACATCCTGCAGTGCTGTGACAAAGGACATAAGAGAATCCCTTATTGGTTCTTTCCTAAGCAGATTCTTCCAACTTCCCAGTAACAAGTGGGGAAGGGGGGCTTTAGTGGTCACAGCACATAAGGATATATGTGTGACATTTCTGCTGGCCAATTGGCATCACAAACACTTCTTGTACCACAGTGTCAAACATAAGAGAATCCCTGGTATAGGCTCATTCTCTGCAGATGCCGTGCAGGCTTATAAAATTGGGACCCTTTATCAAATATTTCTGATATTTGGCAGAGACGATCCTGGGAGTGTGAGATACAATCCTACCAAACGTCATGTAAACTGACTGGAATTTAAAGATGTCACAGCCAGAAATACATTTACAAGTAGGTTGCTTATAACACCAGGACCCTTTATCCAACCTTTCTGAAATTTTTCAGAGATAGTAACCTTTGAGAATGGTACAATCTTGCCATGTGTTATCCAAATTGGATAGGAGACAAAGTTGTTACAGCCAGGAATATGGATGCAGATTTTTGTAAAATAACAAAATTCAACTGCTTATAAAATATTTCTGAAATTTGGCAAACATAATTCCAAATATGGGGGTACAATCCCTCCAGGTTTCATGCAAATCAAATGAAAAACAAAAATGTTACAGCCAAAAATGTGTTTTCCATTGAAACCAGTGGAAATAAAAAACGAAAGAAAAAAACGAAAATGAAACAAAGACTAATGAACTATAATGAAAATGAATGACCTTTTAATAATGAAAATGAAAGTAATAATGAAAATGAAAGACAGTTCCTGTACATATCCCTACAGGTAAACATATTTAAAAGGCCAGTGGAGTCATCCTCCCTTTCTTGTTCAGACACGAGACATTTTGTTTTCATAGGAATACAAATTAAACAGTTATTTCCCATTTCCGTAACCATCTTTTCTGCAGCACTTGAATCCTTTGAGCATGGGGTTTATCACAGATGTAAGTGGGAGATATTTTGTGAGAGTTCCTTGTTAAAATTTTGTCTGCGCGAGGCAGAGTGGTGTGGAAATAACTCTATAGAACAGGGTAAAGAGAAAAATCCCTCAGTCTGACAAGGTCTTGCCTACCTCAGACTGGCTGACTAGAAGTTCAGACCACTTCTGCCACTGGGGACATTTGTCCCTGTCATCGAAGGTAGTTTCGTTAGACGTCCAGCAGCATTGCTCATGGCTGTACCAGAATGCAGATAAGCAGACACCTTCTTTTAGATCTGTCATCCAGTCCACGGCTAAATCTATAACTCCAGCTAATGTGCCTAAAAAGAAAAAGTCATGCAGGAAAGAAAAAGAAGCGTGGGTAACTGGAAAATATGACTGTAATCACATTAAGACAAAACCTTTGAACAAGGTATGTGAGGAGTTTAAGTGTGGAAATCAGATCAGCAAATGAGTCCAAGGGACCAGAGCTACAACAAAATATTCTCTCTTCTCTTCTATGATTTATTATGCAGTGTGTCTTTTTCATATGATCATTATCATCTTGATTCAGCCCCTCAAACATTACCTTCTAAATGCAAAGACAGATTCTTATCACACCACCTGTTCCGTACAGACATGCTATTTGGTGTTACCAGATGTAAGACTGTTCACTTGATTTGGCCATAAATACAGCCCATTAAATTCTAACCACATAACCGGCTATGCATTCAGCATGTGTTAGCTCCTGAAAAGTCTTGTACTAACATGTAGCCACTAAAATGCCTAGAAGGCTCCCTCCCAGACACCCTGATGGAGGGAACACAGCCTCCCAAACCTGCTCTTCTGGAACATTGTGAGCTCCCAGTAGGGTTGGCATATCACTTGTCCAAGCACCAAGAACAGTGGGAGGAGGCGATTGGGCACCTGGTCCAGCATGCAGATGCAATGTTTCTATAACTGGCTAGGACGTTGTCACAATGACGTTACCAAACTCAACACTTGATGTTTTACAACTTGTTGTTTACTGTCTGATCTCACCCTCTGTCCACACAGTGTCCCACTGAAGTCAACACACAGGTCTATGAATGGGTTCAGGGCTCAGATACAGGGAACATATTGCAGGATGAGGCCAAAAGATCTGAACTGTAATACTCTGTGCATGTTCACATATCAGAGAGTGCACGCATGCATAAATAGGTGTTAATGTATTTCTGTGGTCCCAATGAGGAATCTTAAAGAAAGGGGAATATTTAAGTAATAATGCCAAGGATGAACCCTAATCTTTTTTTTACTGAAGTGTATGGAAACTTTGCTACTAGCATCATTTTTTAGCCCTTGATACACATATTAGCAAGCCCCAAGAGCTTTTTAAAAAAAAATCCTTAAAACATTCCTTCATTACGTTTTGCTGCCAGCTTTTTCTGCTTTGATTTTATAGCACAACAGTGACATCCAGCGGTAGCTGATGTTTAGAGCTGTACTTTATGCTGAAGTTTTCCTGGTAAATTCTCTACTACTTTGTATTGTATTTGCTAACGTAGGGTGCTATTATTTGTATATAATCACCCGCAACGTACCCGGCACTGAACACTCGCCTGTATGCAGGGGGGTATCATATGCTGCCCCGTGTCGCTTTCAGAGTTCTTAGAGTTGTGAGTTTCCAACAGCACCAGAGCATTTCCCATCAGACTGTAGAAGTCTGCCTTTCATTCCTGAAATGGTGTTTTCTTTCAAACTCATGCCACACAATGCTCCAACTGCAGAAAGTTTACTCATGGTTTAACATCCAGGACACAGAAAAACATTCTTCTTGTGCCTTCACACCTTATGTGTAATTGACATAATATCTTCTCTGACAGCATGAGCACACAACCAGGCATTGCGGTGTACCCGAATGATCGATTTTTTTAAAAAGGGAGGCTCTGTACTGAAACAGTGTTCTGTTACCATTTTCAAAATGAACCAAATACACTCAAGGTTGCTATGGAAAGAAATGTAAACACATGCATCCTAAGCCAGTTCTACTTTGAAGAGTTCCTTATGCTTCATGTCTCACACTCAAGCTCAGCAGTGTCCTCACCCAATTCCTGTTGGAGCAGGGTCTTCCTTATTTTTGTAGATTGAGACACAAAGGTCCATTTTTATGCCCCCATTTTTATATCCCCCAAATGCTTTGGTGTACAATTAGTCTGTCTCTCATTTTGCAACCTGCTTACTACAAGTTCCTGCCTACCTTTTCTCCCCTATTATTCCTCTTTCTACTGTCTATAAGCCTATCGCAATTTTGTAACCAACTGTTCTGGTAACTTATTGTCTTCCCTTCTCACTGCAGCCTGAATAACTAAGTCCATCTAACTAACCATCTTTAACAAAGGTGCATAAATACTGATTTTCTTCATAACTTTCCCAACATAATTCTAGTCTTATTATTATTATTATTAACAAACATTTATATAGCGCCAGCAGTGTACCTGGCACTTTACAAAGTAATAAAATAGACACGGTCCCTGCCCCTAGGGCTTACAATCTGAGAGACAGGAGCTGGGGGAGAGACTTAGGAAGGGGAACAGAGGGAGAGACAAGGGGTCTAACATTCATGAAGATGCGAGGTCTCAAGTGCACGTACTTGGCTTGGTTACGATGAGAATGACAGCAGGCAGGTCCATGTTGCAAGGATAAGGGTAAACCGATCGTAGGTATAGGAATAGTGGCTCAGCAGGATAAAGAGTCAGACAGAGCAGAGCGAAAGAGGTGAGTTTTAAGGAGAGATTTGAAGGTATGAAGGGAGGGGGCAAGGCGGATGTGGACAGGGAGGGAGTTCCAGGCATGGGGGGCAGCAAGTGAGAAGGGACGAAGGCGCTTAGGGGAGCAGGGAAGGCGTGGAAGGGTGAGAGAAGGGACAGAGGAGGAGCGAAGTGCACGGGCTGGAGTATGGAGGGCGATAAGTGCAGAGAGGTAGGGGGGAGCAAGGTTGTGAAGAGCTTTATAGGTGAAGACTAGGAGCTTGTGCAGGATTCGTTCAGGAAGGGGAAGCCAGTGAAGCGAAGAGAGGAGGGGCTGCACATGGTCGAAGCGACTGGCGAGGTAGATGACCCTGGCAGCAGAGTTTTGGACAGAGATGAGGGGAGAAAGGTGAGACCGGGGAAGGCCAGTGAGAAGGAGGTTACAGTAATCGAGGCGAGAGATGACCAGAGCATGAACAAGAGTTTTGGCAGACGAGACAGAGAGAAAAGGGCGAATCTTAGCAATGTTATGGAGGGAGAAGCGACAGGATTTAGCAACAGAGTCAATGTAGGGTTTAAAAGAAAGGGGTGAGTCAAAGATGAAGCCTAGGCTACGGGCTTGGGGGACAGGCAGGATGGTGACTCCATCAATAGTTATTGACAGTGAGGAAGGAGAGGAAGGATGAGGGGGGAAGATAAGGAGTTCAGTTTTAGCCATGTTGAGTTTGAGTTGACGTTGAGACATCCAGGTAGAGATGTCAGAGAGACAGTTGATGAGACGAGCTTGAACAGAGGGAGAGAGAGAGGGAGTAGAGAGATAGAGTTGAGTGTCATCAGCATAGAGGTGGTATTGGAAGCCATGGGAGGCAATGAGTTTGCCTAAGGATGAGGTATAGATCGAGAAGAGGAGAGGGCCAAGAACAGAGCCTTGAGGAACACCAACTGAGAGGGGGAAGGAGGAGGAGGCGGAGTTGGAGAGAGACACATTAAAGGAGCGGTCAGAGAGGTAGGAGGAGAACCAGTTATGGACAGAGCCACAAAAGCCAAGGGAGTGAAGGGAATCCAGCAAGAGTGAGTGGTCAACAGTATCGAAGGCAGCAGAGAGATCAAGGAGGACAAGAATGGAATAGAGACGTTTAGATTTAGTCACCAGAAGATCGTTGGTGATCTTAGCGAGAGCAGTTTCAGTAGAATGATGGTAGAATGAAGTCTTCTGGCACTGTACTCACTGGCAGAGGAGCATTCAAATAATGCCAGACATTGTTAGGATCTCACACTTTGCATTGTGGAACTTACAAGAATGACCATTATTACAACATAGGAATCTTAGCAGAAGCTTCTGCTAGACAGTCATCTCTCTTGCACACATGCCTATCCCTCTTGAAAATAAGATTTGCACACTGGTCCAGTTCTTTGGAAAGCTACAGCTCTGTAAATCATCATCATCATGACCCTTGAAGGTGGAACATACTCTCCATCCTACATCTGTTACTGTCCATTAAACAACGTTGTTAAGGGAACATTAATGTTATGGCTTCATGGATCTTTTGATGTGGAGAGTGGTGAGGTCCTGAAGGACTGTATTCCCCTCGTTGACCTCAATGCAGTTGATGACAAGGAGATTTGCACACTGTTGGGATCAATGAGACCCTCCACTTGTGCCTCCGACCCCTCCCCGTCCTGTCTGTTCAGGGTGAGCGCTGGGGTGGTGGTACCTATATTAACAGGCATTGTTAATGTCTCCTTTATGGAAGTGAGGGTGCTGGTCAGCCTCAAATGTGCGGAGGTTTGCCTCATTCTTAAAAAAAAATCTTTTGACATTGGAATGCTTGCCACTTATCGCCAAGTCACCAATCTGCCTTTCTTAGGGAACGTAATTGAGAAGACTCTGGCAGTGCGACTGCAGAGGCATCTGGGCTCCAACAATATCTTGGGTAAATTCCATTTGGGGTTCCAGTCTTCCCACGGGGTAGACACCACACTTTTTGAGGTGATGAATGATCTGCTGATGGTTTTAGATCAAGGACAGCTGGCCATTTTGGTCATGCTGGATCTTACAGCAGCATTCGATAGGATTGACCATGGGTTGCTGCTTTGGTGGATGAGGGACATCACTGGTGTGATGGAAGCTGCTATTCGGTGGTTTCAGTCATACCTGGAAGAACAGAGTCAATTGGTGGTGATGGATAGATATGCGTCATCCCTGAGAAGCTTGAATTGTGGTGTTCTTCAAGGCTCTATTCACAAACCCATGTTGTTTAACGTATACATGCAACCCTTTGGGGATGTTATGACCAAGCTCAAGGCTGAGTACCATCAGTATGCTGATGATACACAAAATATATCTCTTGCCCCGTGAGCCCTGCTATCTCAGCCTCAACCTTGGAGGAATGCTTAAATGATATAGCCAGCTGGAAGCGTTGGAGCTACCTCGTGCTCAATCTGGGGAAGACTGGGGTGATGTTGGTGGGGAAGGCCAGCTGATATGAGGATGCCTTTGGCTGTCTTGGCCCCTGCATGTGGTGGGGTCTGGTAAAGTAACCAGGTAAAAAACTTGGGTGTCATTTTTGACCATGCTCTGTCCCAAAAACTCGGGTGTCAGACGTGGTTCAGAGATGTTTGGTTTTGCTATGCAATTTGTGTAAGATATTCCCTTATTTATCTCAGGCTGATCTTGTCACAGTGGCCCACGCCCTGGTGACTACAAGGCTTGATTTTTTTTATAACTTCTTCTACAGGCTGCCAGCGATGCTTGCCTGTTGCTTACAGCTTGTTCACAATGTGGTAGTGAGGCTGCCTATTGGTTTGGTCTCCTGTGATCATATTTTCTAACAAACTTAGCAAACCATGGATATAATCCTTCATCCATTAAAGTCAATATCTCAAGTCCCATTGATTTTAATAGTTGAAGATTTTGTTGCCTCAAAATCAGATATCTACAAATATTCATATTAGTGTACTAGATCACTCAAACACCATAGAAAATGAATGCAAACGGTGTCTGATCAAAGCTGAAGCAAATTTGTTAAAGCTTGACAAAAGGGCTTAACCTATGTCTTAGTGTTGGGAGGGAATGAAGTTTGATCAGGCCCAGTATCCTGCCCCTGACTGTGACATGGCCACACGGGACTGGAGCTAGCGCCTACCACTCAGAGCCCCACAGCAGGGCAGACAGGGACCGGGTAACATGAGCAATGACACGCTAATGTGCCTTGGGCAGCCTTACCTCACTTTGGGTATGGCTGCTATGTGCTGCATCCCTGATTTTTTTCCTGAGGACGTAGCGCATAGCAGTGAGTTGCCAATCCCGTAGCAGGAGAATGACGGGTAGCTGCCAGTCACACAATACACTGCATCGCATGATAAGGCTGCCTAGAGTAGGGTAGGGATGGTCAAGGTACGATAGGTCTATTGCATGGCTACACCCGGTGTCTGTCTTTGGAGAAGAAGTAAAAATCATTCTGAAACCGTTGTTATTAAGGCATGTGTAAAGAGATTGCTTGGACAATGGCAAATCTAGTGCATTAAGAGAAATACATTTTGATTGCACACCACCCAATATACCTTCCCTGTATCAAAATGTCTGTCTATAGAACTAAACTGATCAAGGTCAAGAAAGGGACATGTCATTCCAAGGCTTGGGGAGTGTCAAAACTGTCCAAATATAAGGCACTTGCATGTAGAGGTATATTTTCTAAATGATACAGAAATCACATTACTTGATAACATTTTTTCTAGGTCACCATTCAGCATGAAACTTTACAAGTGTTTGTTGTTGGGGGTGTGTGCTTTTTTTTGAGGCACTAAAAAAGTGTGGATTCTTAACTGTCTCTTTATCTCATCCATCTTGAAGTGACAGAAATCACCCAAACCAAGAAAAACAAAACATAAACCAATTGCATTGCAATGAAAATGTTAATACGTTCTGGACACAGCAATTACGCTTTTGCGTACATACCTGCCAGCAGTCCTATAAGCAGCATCACAACCCATCCTGACCAGGCATCCAACAATCTTTTGATAAACTCCCATATGGACTCCTTGCTTTTGCTTGTAATCTGAAATATATATGTATAACTACATTGTTGCATAATCCATAGTGCAATTTTTGTTACAGTTACAAGTCAAGACACTTTCATTTGTTTGCTGATAGCCTAGAAATAAAATGTTGCCTATGCTCTAGGTATGCCAATCAAGATGTTTAAAATGAAATTTGCTAACTTTAAAAATCACTTGCCTCTTTTTAAGCTCTGAACCTTCAGACTTCTGTGCAGGGTGGGTTTTTTGTTTTGTTTTTTACTTCCATTCAGGGGCGGCTGATGGGTTTTGATGTTGGAGGGGCACTGGGGCAGTAAGGTCGGCGGGCCTAGGGGCGGAGCCAAGGGGCTGGTAGGCAGAGCCAGGGGGAGGTAGGCAGAGCCAGGGGGACGGTAGGCCAGTGGCATGGCATAACCCAGCAGCAAGGAGTTCCCAAGGTTAACATCGGATGGAAGAAAACATCGGATGGAAGAAAACAATGCACATCAAGCTTAAAATAAATAATTTGTAAAGCCAAAACACAGGGAAACACCCAATACACTGGCAAAACACAGTAACAAGGAGTTCCCAGGGTTATCATCGGATGGAAGAAAACACAGTCTAGTCTACATGCACATCAAGCTTAAAATAAATAATTTCTAAACCCAAAACACTGGCATAACACCCAAAACACTGGCATAACCCAGCAGCAAGGAGTTCCCAGGGTTAACATCGGATGGAAGAAAACACAGTCTACATGCACATCAAGCTTAAAATAAATAATTTATAAACCCAAAACAC
>QEPC01000801.1:3125160-3212222 GCA_003113815.1 Sphenodon punctatus | reverse complement strand
GACCTGGCCTCCCTCATCCATGCCTTCGTCACCTCGAGGCTCGACTACTGCAACGCGCTCTACGTGGGGCTTCCCTTGTTCTTGGTTTGGAGGCTGCAGCTAGTGCAGAATGCGGCAGCTCATCTTCTTACGGGGACGGGCCGCCGGGAGCACATTACACCCGTGCTCCGAGCTCTGCACTGGATGCGGATAGCGTGCCGAGCCAAGTTCAAGGTGCTGGTGATGATCTACAAAGCACTACACGGTCTCGGCCCCTCATACCTTAGGGACCGCCTCGCCCTCCGCGCCCCAGAGTGGCTCCTGTGGTCTGCCGGGGGTGCCTTCCTGGAGGTCCCCCGTGTTAAACGGGGGGCCACAATGGAGAGGGCATTCTCGGTAGTGGGGCCGCGGCTATGGAACTCCCTTCCGGAGGAAGCTCACCTGGCCCCTAGCCTGTTAACATTCCGGCGAAGTTATAAAACCTGGCTGTTCGCCCAGGCCTTTGGGAGGGAGGGTGAGTAGGGTGGGGGGGTTTTAGTTCCCCCACATATTTTTGGTTTTTATGATTGTATCTAGCCCTGTTTAATATTTTATAATATTTATGATGATTTTAATTGATTTTATTGTGTTTTAATGTATGGAAGCCGCCCCGAGCTGCATGGCAGGAGGGGCGGGGTAGAAATTCATAAAATAAATAAATAAATGCCGATGCGGCCAAGTTTTTAAACTTTTTTTTGCAAGCTGCCGGAGAAGCCCTGGGGGCCAGGAGGGGCATTGCCCCTGGTGTCCTTGAGGGCCCACCATCCCTGCTTCCATTAATTGCTATCTTATCCATGAATTGAAAGGCAAAATAATTCCCATTTATATGTAGATGAGAGAATTGGTTACCTACCTCAGTGAATTCTTTTCTCCTCCTGCTGGGCAGACAGTCCTCCGAATGGGTAGCTCCTCCTCTTGACCGACAGGGGGCATAAGATAAGATCATCTGCACATGCCTACTGAGCTACCCCTGCTCTTATCACCAGGAAGTCCCAAGCAGAGGACTTGTAGACTTAGAAAAGGACCAGACCTAACCCTGAACTTGAAAGAACTCTGAAACCAGGGAAGGAATAAGGCTCAAGAGAACCAACCATTTATAAGGGACGTCGGATAAGATGGAGAATGCCAAATATAAGGAAAGGGAAAAAACACTCCCCCAAACTAGCCAAAGTTGCTGTTTGCTTGGGTGGGGCCAGAGGACTGTCTGCCTAGCAGGAGAAGAAAAGAATTCACTGAGGTAGGTGGCCAATTGTCTTTTCTCCCCCTGCTGCAGACAGTCCTCCGGATGGGACATACCCGAGCAGTAGGAACCCTAAGGGTGGGAACAAACAGCACCAGAAAGATCTAGCACCGCCTGCAGAACCCTTCTACCAAAGGCTGCATCCGCCGATTGGAAGGTGTTGATCTTATAATGCTTGACAAAGGTATGGACAGAGGCCCAGGACACGGCCCTACAAATCTCATCATACGAGGTCTAGGCCTGGAGGGTAGGGGACCACGAGCCTCCTTGGTGGCTCACATAGACTTTCGCTGTCATATTGGCTGTGTAAACAAGCACGTGTGAATTGAAAAGAACTGGCGAGAAGTCTTGGAGAGCGAGGCAAACAGCTCTCAGCAATAGAAAGTTGATACTCCTGGTCACCTCCGACCTGGACCAGAGGCCCTGGGATGAGCGGTCGTCCGGTGAGCTCCCCAACCTGTTAAGCTCACGTCCGAGGTGAGGATCTTTCTGAGGGGCTCCACCAGGGGAACTCCCCTTGCAAATCTTTCCCTCTCGAGGAACCCTCTCTATGGCCCCTAAGGATCCTAATCTGTTTAGCTCCGTGGACATGGCGAAGTGCTTGAGGGGGTTCGTGGAGACTGGGGAAGGCAAGAAATGTTCCCTGGGGGGCCTCTGTAATTCTACTGAATAGCCTTGGCGAATCACTTGCAATACCCAGGCGTCTGAGATTGACTTTTCCCAAATGGCTGAGAAAGCTTGAAGTCTGCCCCCTATCCTCACGTTCCCTTGCCCATCATGCCTGTTTGCTGGACTGACCGAGGATGGGCTCTTTTGATTTGAATTTGCCAGCTCCGCGCTGCCTCTGCCCTCTAAAATGAAAGGGCTGCCTGGGGTCTCTTTCGTTTGATTGATTTCTCCTGGCAAAGGAGGGAGAGGAGCTGCCAAACCAAAAGGTTGGAGAGCGAAAAGGTTTTCTTTTTGTAAGGAATTGTTGGAGGGTTTTGGTCTTAGTTTTATCGGTGGCATTGGCCAGCACCTTGTCTAAAGAAGATCCAAATAATTTAAACCCTTTATAGGGGCCCTCCACTAGCAGGTTTTTGGCCGTGGGGGTCTCCCTGCCAGGAACGTAGCCAAACTCTCCTCCTTGCCGCTATGGTATGTGCAATGGAACAGGCAGACCAGGAGAGAGCGTCCGTGGTGGCATCAGTCAAAAGAGCAACTACCAACATGATGCGGGAGGAGAGAACCTTAGCCTTCTTGTCCGAA
The DNA here is from genome assembly GCA_003113815.1 of Sphenodon punctatus. Lineage (NCBI taxonomy): Eukaryota > Metazoa > Chordata > Lepidosauria > Sphenodontia > Sphenodontidae > Sphenodon > Sphenodon punctatus. Next base: position 3,209,716 of record QEPC01000801.1, on the reverse strand, counting down.
ATGTGTGAGGACTGCAGCTCATGCATCCAAGACATCATAGCTCTGGCAACATAAGAGGAAAGGATGTTTACTCTAAGGGAGGTCATAGTGGAATCCATAACTCTTCTCAGGACCCCCTCTATGGCCCTATCCATGGGGTCCTTAGGGAAACAGTCCCCTTCAGTAGGAAACATTGTTTTCCTCACTAGGGAGGCAGCAGTGGCATCCACCTTGGGTTTTTAAACAAGTCATCCTTTTTTCTGGAAAAGAAATAAAGTGCCTCCTGGGCCCTGGTCATTTAAAAAACCTTCCCAGGGGACTTTCACTCAGAGAGAACCAATTTTTCAAAGGCTCTGTTGAGGGGCAACCCTTTATCCCTAGCCTGAACAGAAGGGATTAGGTCTCTGTCATCCTCCTTCTCAGAGTCTGAGGAGTCTCCCCTAGAAGGCTTTTTCTGCAGGTGGAGAGTTTTGATTACTTGATATAGATGTTTTTCTCTATACTGGGAGGGGAACTGTCTGTCCTGGTCTCTAGGATTAGGCAAGGACTCCTGGCAAGCTGAGGGAATCAGCGGCCAGCTCGCCCCTCCCCCCTTCCTCAGCAGAGCTGTCTGAAGGCTGAGGAGATTCCAAGGTGCGGAGAGCAACGCCACCTGCTGGACAAGGAGGGTTTCATGCCTTTTTTAACTGCCTCTTTTTTGAGCCAGTAGCCTTATCTTTTCCCTTGAATCCCTTTCTCTTTGACTTGCCCTGTCTGTCTGTCACAGAGCCAGGTCAGGGAGTCCAGTATTTTGCCCATAGTATGATTAAGAGCAATTAAGGGGTCTGGCTGGTTGATCGGCGTCTCAGCCGGTGGTAAGGCAGGCGAGGCCACGTCTCCCTGTGAGGAAGCCTACAGGGAAGACAAGAAGCATAGAAACTGAGGACCCAGGGGAGATGAGAGTCCCCGACGGAGGAACACTCATATCTTCCTCCTCCCCCCCAGACGGAATGGACCTACCTCAGGCGTAAGGCTGGGATCCATGATCCTGTCACTCTCCCCCTCCACAGCTGCGTGGGAGAAGAGGAGCTGGGAGTGCTGCCCTCACGAGGGGGGGGTGCCCGGTGGAACGGACTCAGTGTGCCGCAAGAGTCCATTCAGGACGAGGAGGCACGAGCTCGCTGAGGCACTGCCGCAACTGGGAGTCCTCAGGTCTTGGTACCGGCTCCCTGCTCCCAGGCAACTGCGAGCGAGCTGGCCAGGGACTTAATGCCGGTTCCAGGGACTCGGCATGAACAAGTTGCCCTTAAGGCCCCATCGAGAGCACCCAGTCTATTCTGTCTCCGGACTGGGAGTGCCCTTCAAAACACCAGTAGCTCCCGATGGAGCGAAGACAAACGCGCCCTGCTGGTCCGAGGCAGAAGAACAGATTGGGGATAAGAGCAGGGGTAGCTCAGTAGGCATGTGCAGATCATCTTATTATCTTCTTCCCCCTGTCGGTCAAGAGGAGGAGCTACCCATCTGGAGGACTGTCTGCAGCAGGGGAAGAATAGTAGCATCCAAACCTTTTTTCCCTGTTTTGCCCCATTTTGAGACCTAAATATAACCCTATGACCCCAGGCAGCAACAAAGACATGCAAGCTATATCAGTATTTCACCCAGTACAAACAACTTTGTTCTCACCTTCAAGTATCTGTATGGCTTTGCTCCTTCCTATCGTGCTGCCCTCATTTCCCCCTACATTTCACACATGAACTTTGCTCTTCCACTGCCACCACCTTCACCCATCTGAGAGTCTTGTGCTCCCTAAACTGTCTTTGCCTCTTCACCCATACTGCCCCCTGGGCCTGAACTTCCTCCCTGAATACATTCACTCAGCTCCCTCCCAACCTTCCAGTCCCTCCTACAATCCTACCTCTTCCATCAGGTTCTCCTTAGCTCCTCAACCTCATAGATTGCTTATTTATTCTTCTCCTTATACTAGCTCATCCTTCAGGCTCCCCCTCCTCCCCTTGTAACTAAGCCAGGCATGTGCATTTGCAACTTCCAAGTTTTGTGAATGTGTCCCTTTTAGGGGGTGAAAGTCAATTTCCGACTAGACTCCATTGTCGAAGGATCTGGTCGGTTCAATTGTAACAAACAAAAATCAGAATGAACAATCATTCCAATTTTCGTTCATCAGACTGATGTAAACATTTTTGTTCGTTCTGTGTACGTGCAAAATGGCAGACGTCATATGCAAAATGGTGGCGGCATTACAGCTGCTGCCATTTTGCACCCGCACAGAACTAACAAATGAAATTATGACTGATCAGAATTCCAATCAGAATTTCACCAGCCATTCCATTTTCATGGAACTGTTAAGCGAAACGAAAGGGCTGTTTCAACCCAACCCCAGTCCCTGACACCTGCCTCTCTCTATTATATGTGCCCCTTCCCTCTGGTCTCCCCTCCCATGTCCATTCTAGATTGTAAGTCCCTTCAGCTAGGGACCTGTCTCCAATCATGACTCAGTGCCAGACACGTTGCTTGCACTATATAAATAAATAATGATAATCACTTGGGGGACAATCCAATGACCCATGTACACTGCCCGCAGGCACTGTGCTCAGGCCAGAAAGCCTGCGCACGAAGCACAGCTGCCCGGGGCTGTGCTGCGCACGTGTTCTAACCATGAGCTGTGCATGGGGGTCAGCATACGTGGGCCATTGGATTGTCTCCTTGGTGTTGTGATCTCATGACTACACTTGGGATCCTGGCTCCACAGTTTCAGAACCTCTCTTGTAGGTCCTACACATAAACCTTGCCATCAATAACGTTACCGAGTGCAACAGTTCCAAAAACAAAAGACTTCTTAAAAAACTTTAAGGATTGCTAGATTGAGGATGTAGAGCTTGGTGGGTTTAGGTTGCTGTTTTCTACACGTGCACATCTTACTTTACCTTTCTATGTCTGTCCGTGTCACGTGACTTCTCTCTTAGCCAATCAATAGTGTGAAAGTCTTCATAAGTCCCAACATCAGGGAAAGGCTCATCCAAGAAATCCATTAGATTGCCAGAACCATTCATGTCTCCTGCATTCACCATATTAGTACCTGTGGGAGGGAAAAGAAAAGAAAAGTTATGAAAACACAGGGCTTATTTTAACGGGTGAGCCTGTTACTCAGGCTCAGCCCCAGCAATTAAATTCAAGGGGTGTGAGCACCAGGAAATTTTCCCAGTAGAAGTGTGCACCCCAAAATGTGAAAGTCCAGGAAAACACTGATATTGGCCATTTCAGGGTTGGAAACAAAACCCAGAAAAAAATGAATGCTTCATTTGGTATTTAATTACTTTTCTGGCCCACCCACTGTGCTGGCCATTATATAAATGAAATAATAAGAATTCCTGCTTTATATTCAGTAGCATAGAGGTAGGTTAGTCTAGTGGTTGGGTTGCTAGCTGGAGAATAGGGTTCATTTCCCTGCTCTGACAAGCTTCTGGCTGGGGCATGGCTTCTGGAGCAGGTTTGGACTCTGGTAATTCATTTTTATTTTTATTTAATTTATAAATTAAGCACTGTATGAAATCTGTGGAATATGTCTAGGTATATCAGTACAGTACTATATATATATATATTGCACTGAGGTTGTGTGGTCTGAGGCATAGCTCTCAAGATTTTTCATAAAAAATGCTGTACACTGTTGTTCAATTAAAATCAGTGCATCCGAAGATGCAAGATTTAAGCATCCTTGTTATAGTGCAAATTCAGTTATAATGTGGTTATATGGCTCCCAAATGCTATTTTATAACAAGGTCATTCTGTACAATGAACAGTAATGTTTTCCAAAGATTAGGTTGCATGCCCTAAGCATTGGAATTAACACTGAGAGATGAGCGTGCCTAGAATTCCCAGTCCACTGCATTAATACCGGTCCAGGGTGCAATAGACCACCACAGCCCAATGCAGAGACATATTCGTAGTCTTAGCAAGTGCTTGCTGGAAGGACCCATAATATCACAGGAGAGAGAGTAGCAGCAAAACAAGAGGATGCTCATAGCAGATTGTGTAGCTCTTCATAGAAAAATCATTCTCTGTTCTTGTGTGCTGTGATTAGTGGTGAAATAGATAACAACCATGATACTTAGCCCTCAGAAGGCTCTGGCATCAGTATGCCCTTGGAGAAGACAAATGGGCAGCTCACTCCTCCCTTAGAACTGTCATTTTAAGAGGATTACAGGCCCATGGCAGATACCACTGCACTGGCTTATGTTCAGTTTGAAAATGTCTTTGGTCATGATCCACAAAGCACCTGTGCTGGAGGAGCTTCTATGTGGCTTCTCCGGGAAAAGTGGTTTGTTGATTATGGCCTTCATGACTTCCATACACATAAGATTCGCCCTTTTCTCTCTGTCTCCTCTGCCAAAACCCTTGTTCCTGCCCTGGTCATCTCTCGCCTCGATTACTGTAACCTCCTTCTCACTGGCCTCCCCCACTCTTACCTTTCTCCCCTTATCTCTGTCCAAAACTCTGCTGCCAGGGTCATCCACCTCGTCCGTCGCTTCAACCACGTGCAGCCCCTCCTCTCCTCTCTTCACTGGCTCTCCCTTCCTGAATGAATCCTGCACAAGCTCCTAATCTTCACCTATAAAGCTCTTCACAACCTTGCTCCCCCAACCTCTCTGCGCTAATTTCCCTCCGTACTTCAGTCCATGAACTCCGCTCCTCTTCTGTCCCCTCTCTCGCCCTCCCACGCCTCCTCTGCTCCCCTAACTACCTTTGTCCCTTCTCTGTAGCTGCCCCCCACGCCTGGAACTCTCTCCCTGCCCACATCCGCCTCGCCCCCTCCCTTCGTACCTTCAAATTCCTCCTCAAGACCCACCTCTTCCACTCTGCCCTCCCTGACTCCTTGCTCCCCTCACCTAACTTCTGCTGATACCCTCCATCCAGTACAATCTGTTACCTGAGGTCTGTGTACTCCTATCCTGGACCAACCACATGGACCAACCAGCCATCATTCTTACTAAGCCAACCGCATGAACCTGGGACCTTGTATCCTCGTGAATGTTACACTGCTTGTCTCTCCCTCTGTTCCCCTTCCTTCATCTCCCCCCACCCTCATCTCAGAATGTAAGCCCTAGGTCAGGGACCGTGTCTATTCAATTACTTTATAAAGCACCAGGTACATTGCTTGCACTATATAAATGCTTGCTAATAATAATATTAATAATAATCATCTCTTAAATCTTACAAGATTGATTCAAAGAAAGAGCCAAAGAAAAGCTTAGGCTGGTCATGCTTATTTCAGTCAAGCCAGTTCGATCACAGTGTTCAGTATGAAAACTCTTAGGGATTCCCTCGCTGCCCCTTGCCAAGTGATGAAAGGGACTGAGTCAGTTCACGGCTGTTAACAACAGGAGGAGTTCCCTTTGCTTTTCCTGACTGATGGGGGACCTCCTTACCTTCAGCCTCACTGGAAATTCTCTCTAGTATCTTCCTGAAAGACTGCAGGGATGAATGACGATCGGGTGCCCTACGTGAAGATCCAGGAGGTTGCAGAGGGGCCACCTTGATTTAAATGGGGAGGGGAAGAAACCTCCTAGATAGTGGCTTGTCTGGGGTCACAGCTAGGATGGAATGGCCCTGATCCAGAAAATGACAGCCACCCACCCATTCTTTCTCCCAGCTGCAGGGGATTCAGCTACACTGGGGAGCCTGGGGCCCTGAGGCTCATGAGTCCTAGAGCTGCTGCACCACCTTGTTCCTACTGTAGTGTACTTACACCCGTGTCTGGGGAAAGACAACTAGGCTGTGAGTACTTCTTCCACTAAGGCTCACAGATGGATTGGATAATTGTTTATTTATTTATTTATTTATTTATTTAATTTCAATTTTCTTTTATCCTGCAACCCTCGTGCTCACAGAGCAACTCAGGGCGGCTCGCAGCACACATAACCAGCGATTCATAATTTAACATATTCACATAATCCACAATTAAAATTCATTAAAAATACTAAAAATATACTAAAAGGGCAGCCAACTCCCCCACCCTTAACCCACTAACCTACACTTCTCCCTCTCCAAAGGCCCTGCAGAACAGCCAGGTCTTACACGGTCTTCGGAAAGAGGGGAGGTCTGTGGCCAGGTAGGCCTCCATCGGGAGGGAATTCGACAGCTTGGGAGCGGCCACCAAGAACACCCTCCCCATCGTCACCACCCAGGAAACCCAGGGGACTTGGAGTTGGGTGTCCTCAACTGACCGCAGGGGCCACAATACGACCCAGGGCCTGAGGCGGTCCCGCAGGGTCCAGGCCATTTAGGGCTTTGTAGGTCATTACCAACACCTTGAATTGGGCTTGGAAGACAATAGGCAGCCAGTGCAGAGAAAGGAGCACTGGTGTAATGTGTTCGTGATGACCCGTCCCTGTTAGGAAACAGGCTGCCACATTCTGCACCAGCTGCAGCCTCTGTACCATCCCCAAAGGTAGCCCAATGTAGAGTGTGTTACAATAGTCTAATCTGGATATAATAAAGGCATGGATGATGGTGGCCAGATGGGAGTGTGAGACATACGGTTGCAGCCATCGCACCAGATGTAATTGGCAAAATGTTCCTCTCGCCACCACCTCCACCTTGGAATCCAGGCAGAGTTGTGAATCGAGGAGCACTCCCAGACTATCGACCCCAGTGGCCAAAGAGGGGGGGCGGGGGGGGCAAACCCTGTCAATGACAGGAGCTACCACCCCCTCAGCCCTACCCACCATCACCACCTCCGTCTTGACGAGATTCAACTTCAGACGGCTCGCCCTCATCCAGTCCCCCACAGCCGCCAAGCACTGGGTGAGCACTGAGACTGCCGGGTCTGGGTCTGCAGAAAAGGAGAGGCAGAGTTGTGTATCATCTGCGTACTGATGACAATGCACGCCGAACCCTCTCATGACCTCACCCAAACGCTGCACATACACATTGAACGGGGGAGTGGGGCAGAATAGAACCCTGCGGGACTCCATATGCAAGGTCCTGGGGAGATGAAGTATATTCCCCAAGAACCACAAGCTGAGTTCTTCCAGCCAGGAATGGGTGGAACCATTCAAAAACAATTCCACCCACTCTGGCCCAGTCCCACAGCCGGGCCACCAACATCTCATGGTCAACAGTATCAAATGCTGCCGATAGATCTAATAGAATTAAAAGAGACGATCTGCCCTGATCTAATTCACGGCACAGGTCATCGACCAAGGCCACAAGCGCAGTCTCCGTGCCAAACCCAGGATGAAAGCCAGACTGTGATGGACCAAAAAACCTGACCCGATCCAGGTGCCTCTGAAGCTGCTGAGCCACCACCCATTCAATAACCTTTCCTAAAAAGGGAAGGTTAGAGACTGGCCGATAGCTGGCAGGAGAGTCAATGTCAAGGGATGGTTTCTTGAGCAGAGGCCGCACCACCGCCTCTTTGAGGTGGCTCGGCACTCTGCCCTCCCTTAAGGGAGGCATTGATAACCCCCTCCAGCAACGTGTTTCCCCTGGTGTCTCCTAGCAGGCCTTAATCAGCCAGGACAGGGATGGATCTAATTCTCAACAAGTGGCTCTAACCATCCCAAGGACATCCACCGCATCATCAGGCGACACCCATTGAAATTGATTCCATGAAATCAGACAAGGTGGGGCCTCTACTACCTCAGGTTCACCCACCCAGTGTTATAAGTGCAGTATCGAAATCATGGTGAATCCGGGCGATTTTATTCAGAGATAAGAGAGAGGCCCTGGAATTTTACAGAACAGAAACATTCAAGCAAATTACTGCCTTTCCAGGCCCCCAAATCTTCCTGGGCTGAGGTAACTCGCACAAACCAGAAATCAAAAGGATCACACAGCATTACTTTCTTTGTTCCAGAGAAAGTTCAGCAATGGTGCTGTGGCTGGCAAGCTAAATGCATGTAGTCTCCCTAGAAGCATAGGTCCCTAGATTGCCCATACCCTCCAACGGTACCTTTTTGCCTGGCACAGTAATGGGTTTTGTTTTCTTGTACCACCTTCCCAGCAATGTAAAGTTTGTACCGAGTTCAAGAGAAAAAGGGATAATTAGTAGGGGTGGGAATTTTGGTTTTAACTGAAACAGTCAAAAAATGGCTGTTTGAGTTTAAAACTGAAGGGTCCAAAAGTCAGGTTGTTACAGTTCCTGATTTTTGGTTCTGTATCTTCCCATTGAAGTCAATGGGGAAATTTTCCAGGCAGCTATGGGGCTGGGCAGGGCTACCTCTGCCGCCTTGCCGCAGCTGCCACAGCTGTGGTTAACCTGCTGGCAAGCCTTCTTCCCAGGGCACACTGCTGGAGCACCTTGCTCCAGCAGCGCATATATGCACATGTGCAAAATGCTGGTGCCATTTTGGGAAAGGGCAGCCTTTCTGCGCATGCGTGAAATGGCTCCACGCATGCTCAGAAAGCTGTCCTTTGCCAAAATGGTGCCAACACTGCCTTGATGGCCATTTTGTGCATGTGTGCTACTGGAGTAGGGGGCTCTGGCTGCATGACCTGGAAAGAAGGCCTCCAATAGCCATGGTGGCTGCAGTGCAGCTGCCCGGTAGCAGAAGCACCTCAGCCCGGTCCAGCTTCCTAGTAGTAGAGGAGACCTGGCTGGCAGCAGAGATAGCAGCTCATCACCCCCATCCTCCGAGGCTCATAGTGGTAAGTACATGCCAGCTGGCAGGGCCCCCAGGGTGGGGGTAAAGATGGGTCCCAGGGATGATGGTGTTAGGGACATGTATCCCCACCCTCTGAGGCCTGTAGTGGGTCATGGGGGTGGAGTAGGCTGGACCCCCTCTCCCAGGGGATAGAGGTGGTGGTGGTGGGTTTCTGTCACAGGGCCCTGTTTTGGTTCCTTGGTCCAGTTCACCTTCTTATTGAAATCAATGGGAAGATTTCCCATTGACTTCAGTGGGAAAATTTCTCACTGAAATTCCCATTTGAAAACCAGGGCGGGGGGGCGGAGGGGGACGGCGACAAAATTGGAAAAAGACCCTGTGTCCCACCCCTAGTAATTAGCAGCTCATTAATCCAGAAGGAGCTGTGACTCCTAGGCTAACAGCCTCGGCTGCTTCATTGAAAGGGGGTGAGGCACCTTTTCCCACTCTAAAATGTTTTGGATAAACAGTGCTTTCAAAAGGAAAAAAAGGTAACACCCAGGCAAGAGGGAGCTGTATGCTTGAGATCAAGATGAAAACTAAAAAAAGGTAGGAGGGATGCGTGTGCTTGTGAGAGATGATTTATCAGCATGCTGAAAGGACCGTCACTGCTTCCACCTGTGATCCTCTGAGTTACTTTTAAAACGAAAACTTTGGAGCCAAAGTCAATGTACACATTTGAGAATGTTGACTCTTAGTAGGCTGAGTTTCAACTCAAACAACCTGCCCTGCACCATACAAACGTGTGTGTACACAGAGCTTCTTACACAAGCAGCCTTCCTTTCCCAGCCCCAGCTCAGCCACAAAGTCAGTGGGCTATTACGAATTTTCATAAGCACATGCAAATTGCAGGTGACATGAAATGTACTTGTTTTTCTCTGCCAAATGTTGGAGGTTATGGTAGACACAGAAAGAAAGAAAAAAACCAATCAATACCCAATTAAGAGACCCAATGAGGCCAGAGGTCCTTAAAGGGGTGGGCGCACATTGAATGAACAGTTTTTGCCTTTATAATTTGCAATGAATGCTGGAGACAGTCCTTGCAAATTATAAATGCAAAATAGGTTTGATGCATCCCCAGCATTTCTGAGGATTAGAATTCTTTGGAAGGCTATGCTGACACCACGCTCTGAATGGTCAGATGAGGAAAGCATTATCTTGCAGACAAAGCTGCAGGCTACCATTATAAATTTAGAGAAGCTATTTTAAGTGCAGAAATCTGATAATCTTGCAAGCACCAAAGCATTTTTAAGCTGACAGAACCAACCTGGAGAATCAAACGGCTGGAGAAGGAAATCAGCCCCAGTCAGCCCTACTGCTCAACAGAGCTGTGTGAACCATGAATAATTTGCCACTTTCCTGGCTCACTTTTTTAAAAGAGCGACATGAGAAGGACAGCAGTTAGCACAACAGCTAGGAAAGGAGAGTTGCTCCCCCAAGGGAATATTCAGCCCATGGGAAATGCCAATACGTTTTACTAATACTTTCCTCTCAACCAAGGACAAAATGTTAAAACAGCCAGTTCTCCAACCTTTACCCTGTAGAAAATCCAGCTCTCATAGAAGCCACATTGTGATTGGACCACCATCCTGTCAAAGGTTTGCCCTACTGCAAAGACTTTCCTGCACATACCTAATACAGTGTGATTTTTACCACCTTAGTCATAATACAGTTATTTATTTATTTATTTAATCCAATTTTTATGCCACCTTTTCCATAGATTCAGGGTAGCTCACAAACAATAAAAACCATCAAATACAAAAACAACCCCCCAATCTCCCCACAAAACCCACCCAATACCATCTCCCCATTCCCCACATCCAAGCACCCCCACCCCTTATCCCTGCCCACCAAATGCCTTTACAAACAGGAAGGGCATTTCATAATGAAACATTGTGAGCATCAGGCCTTTGGCTATGCAGTAGACCTGTTGTGTACCAGAGATAAGTTGCAGCAGAAGAACTCCCTCAAAAAGTCACACTCCACAATATCTTGTGCTTTTCAGAGTTCATCTGTTCTTGTTGCATCATGTCCCATCACTACGTTTATATACAAAACCTTTTCTTTTAGGCTTGCAGCCTTCTTCCCAGGCTGACAGCCCCTTGCAAGGCTGAGCTTCTTCCCAACCCCCTGGACCTTGCTTCCCTTACCAGCCAACTCCCAAATGAGACTTTATGATGAAAGGCTACTAGGCAAGCCTCTTTCCCTCCTTCCTGGGAAAACCCTGAGACAAACTTCAGTCAGGGCTGGACCCAGGGAAAGGCAACCTAGGCACTAGCCTTGGCAGCAGTTTGGAGGGGGCAGCTAATTCCCCGTTTGAAGTCAGCAAGAGCCATTTGCCTCCCTTGGTTTGATCAGGGCAGAACCCGCTCTCCACCACGTGGAGAAGACTACTAGGGTAGGTTGTCAGCATTTCAAAAGGAGGGAGAGACGAGAGGGATCAGGTAAGATTAGTAGAAACGGCACTCTAAGGCAGCGGCAGCTTTTGAATTGTAGGCCTTCTCTGTTTCTGGTGATCTCGGTGGTGGGTTTTCCTGATCAGCCTTATGTAGCTAAAAAGCTTGGCCAACTTGTAGAGCTACACCCAGCTGGACCCACTCAGCTGACCCCAATTAACTTTCTAGTCACCTAGTTAAATAGCCAGATATTTGCCAGATGTCAGCTTGCTCCCTTGGGGCTACATCCCTGCAGGTACTTACTCATGCCACGCCTCATCAGCCTGCAAGGACTTGACGTGACCCTGTTACAGGCTGCGATCCACAAACCACTTGCTTCAAGTAGTTCCACTACTGAAGTTTGCACTACTTTGGAGCAAGTGGTTTCTGGATCGCAGCCTTTGTGGTTGCAGAGTCCCACTTTAGATGTACATGATCTGCTGAACGTGTGCCAGTTTTGCTTGTAATAAGCATGATAGACTAGATGTAATTCCTGTTGTGGATACAAATGCAGCTTTGTTTTCTAGTCACATTTTTGGTCAATATACTAAAAACAGATTCCCTCCATCAGTTTTCCTCACTGGCTGCTATAACTTCCCAACGATGTGCATGAGTTTTGCATAATTACATGTTTGTTGAGAGAGAAAATAATTAAAACGTTTCCCATCTTGTGGTCTTCTCTTTCAGCTAGCATCATCAGAAATACAACCACCTGCTTCTCAGAATTGCCAATATGCTGCTGAGTGAACATCAGACTCCACTGAAGTGCTGTTCAATAGACACAACGCCGCCATTCTCAACACTAAACAAGAGAAATTCTATTTGTATGCAGAGAACCCGTATAAGGTGATGACTGTTTTAGGGACGGAGCAGAAGAAAAAGAAATAGGGGAATCTTCCAAAATGCTCCCATGTCGTCTGACTCCCATTCTTATGAGGAAGGTGCCCTGACGTTTTACTTGAAAATCCTAACACTCTAGTATAGCATGAGCAGAGTAGTGAGGCAAATCTTAAAACACCAGAAGGGAAAATGAAGAGGGGATCCCAGTTTGGAAAGATGACAAAGGTGATGACACCAGAATGGAGAGGCTGCAAGGTAGCTATGCTTCTTTCTCCTATAACTCTCAACTGTAGTTTGCTAAGGAAGGAAAATGGAAACCAGGAGAAAGGATTTTTAGTACTAAAGTTTCACTCAACTTTCATGCCAACCAGGAGATGAATGAGCTGTTCACAGAGTACAGCTCTGAGCCTTGATACAAACACTTACTGTGAAAACTCTTCAAAACTGATCATATTTCGCCTGGTCTCCTAGGCTAAAGATGACATAGGCAATTGGTTGTGATGTATAGGTACATGTCTCCCCTTAATAACGGTTGATCACACAAGCTAATTTCAGCCAAATTTGATAGGGGAACAGAAGGCCTAAGAGTATGTAGGGATCCAAAATTTCATAATAGTGGTTATGCCTGCAACAGAGATATGTCCCTTTTCATAGTCAAAAAATCCTACTGACTTATGCGGTTTTCTTTTTGCCTATATGGGGGACCAGCAAGGCAACCATACTTTCTCTACACTGACTTATACGAGAAACCAGAATTCATTAGTTTGGGTGTTTGCTACATTTAACTGCTTATTAATAGGTGTGCAGAACTTAACACAAAAGGACCCCAACATTTGAATAAACCTGTACTAGGTACTAGTGGCAACTGATGTTTAAAAGCAGTGAGGGGGAAAGGGAGTTAACACATCTCTTGTGTACAACACTTATAACTAATGACACATCCATGGAGTTTATGTTGGACACAGATGCTCAGGTGAACATAGTATCAGAGTGCATATTATTTAACAACATAAATAAGATGTACATTCAATGTTTGTGGTGATGTAATATTAAATTGTTATAGTGGGGAGGCGGAATTCTGTAATAGGTCACATATTTTGGAAGTGCAAGTTCTAAACAAGAGGGAATAAGTGAAATGCATAGTCATGAAGGGTAATTGTATATAGCAATTTAGGACTTAACGCATGTATTGCATTAGGGCTAATTAAAGGAATATATAATTCGACAGGGAAAAAGGCAGAAAGGATCAAAGACCAATTTCAGAATATATATGAGGGCCTAGATACAAATTACAAAACTGAACTTTAAAGACCTTATAATGCTGTAATTCATACGCGTCATAATCATCCCTTACTTTAAAAAAAAAAAAGAGTCAAAGAGGACAATATAGTTCATGACTGCAATAAGCAGGATGCCGAAAGAGCTTTCCTACATTCTTATATGGTTTTCTCCCCTTTTATATAATCTATAAAATGCTGTGAGTAGTATGCTAAACTTCTGCCCGGAGCAAAGTATTCTAGATGAGTACTCAGATTTATTCTAGTGGAAATGTTAACAAACCTTCAGCTTTGTAGCATTGTTGCATTATGTGCTAACTCAGAAAACGCCAAGGCTATGGGGGATGTACCAGAGACATGGTGTGCGAGAAGAACGTGGATGATGCCTTGAATATATGTATTTGGGGTTTGGTTTGTTTACTCATAGGGGTGGGAGTAGCTTCCCACATCCTGAATTGCCAGGGGTATTGCGTAAATGAGGGCTCCCCATATTTGGGGCACTGCAGATGTGTGTTTTATGCCAGTGTTTCTCACACATGTTGTCATTTCAGGTTTATTCAATTACCATGCATATAAGGACCCCCTGGGGGCCACCACTCATAGGGCCCTGTGTGTGAGATCATCACACAGTTTGCATTTGCCTGGATCCAGTCTGTGCGTGAAGCATCTTTTCAAAACTACTCCCCACCCCATCCTAGACCTCTGCTAAGTGTGTCTTGGCTTGTCATGCAGAAGTACAACACAAGAGAGTTTGCTTTGATATTTCTCTTTGATATGTTGCCAACATTTGTGTGACAGGTCGCTGCAGCGCGGGTTGAATTCAAGAAGGCTCTGTTCAACTACTGTTACACAGGAAGGCTTTTATATGAACTGACTTGTAACCAAGTATACACAAAGCTTGGTAGTTTACAGGGCTACTACAAGAACTCCAGATTATTTGAATTGATCATTGTACAGCTAAGAAGAATCACTTTACACTTCAGCTCCATTTAGCATTTGTTTTGTTTCAAGATCTCAATAAGGAAGCCACGTGTCATTCCCCAACAAATCTTACTCAGTATGGGACTGAAGCTATGATCCTAGAACTTAGGTCTTAAAATGTTGTTTGTAAGCCACCCCCAACCATCTGTTGATGGGAAGGGGTGGGATATAAATGTAAATATAAATAAATAAATGTAAACAAAATTTTAGAGCTGGAAGGTACCTTGAGGGCCATCAAGCCCAACCCCCTGCTGGGATGCAGGATGACTACAGCTACAACATCCCTGAGAGATGGCGGTCCAGTCTCTTCTTGAAAATCACCAGTGACAGGGAGCCTATGATCTCCATGGCATCTTGTTCCATTGCCGCACAGCTCTTGTTAGCAAGTAGGGATGTGCGAACGCGGTTCAGACGTTCGGGGTTTGGCCCGAACTCAGCCAGTTTGGACGGCCAAACTGAAAGCCCAAAACCTGAACAGTTCGGCCGCATTTGGATGAGTTCGGGCAGGAAAAACCTGGCTGGCAGGCCCGGGGAGGGGAGGGGGGTTCAGCTGAGGAAGGGTGGAGAGAGGCTTGGACTAGCAGCCAGTCTGCCTAATCATCATCCCTCTTTTCCTCAGACCACTGGCTTGGCAGTCTGCGATTGGCCACGGGCCAGGCTGCACAGAGCCAATGGGGCTTGTGGTAAGGTGGGCACAGCAAGTAACAAAGTAATTGCCCTCCCCCCCCTTCCATGTCATTCTGAGCTAGCCACTGATCCTGTCAGCAGGCGTTTTCAGAACTCTCCCTCTCCCAGCAGTTTGTGTTCCTCTCAATCCATTGCCATCCTCCTCCTATTTCACTACATTTACCTCCATAGTATCATTTATTTAGATTAGATAGATTTAGGTGTTATACCTGGCATCAAGAAGCAGTCACTCCAGCCCCAGGACCCACTATCATGGTTCTGGGGGCCTACGTTACAGGCAGGGAGGACTATCCATCCACTTCATCCAGAAGCTGCCACTCCTGTTCCAGGACCCACCATCAGGGTTCTGGGGCCTAAATTACAGTCAAGGGGAATCATCATTCCACGGCATCAAGAAACAGCCACTCCAGCCCCAGGACCCACCATCAGGGTTCTGGGGCCTACATTCCAGGCAGGGAGATCTGTCATTCCACTTCATCTAGAAGCTGCCACTCTAGTCCCAAGACCCATCAGGGTTCTGGGGCCATCATTCCGCTCACAGGGAGCTGTCATTCCACTACATCAAGAAACAGCCAGCCACTCCAGCCCCAGGACCCACCATCATTCTGCTCACGGGGAGTTGTTATTCCACCGTATCAAGAAACAGCCAGCCACTCCAGCCCCAGGACCCACCATCAGGGTTCTGGGGCCTATGTTACAGGCAGGGAGGGCTGTCATTCCACTTCATCCAGAAGCTGCCACTCTAGTCCCAGGACCCACCGACAGGGTTCTGGGGCTGTCATCCCACTCACAGGGAGTCGTCATTCTATGGCATCAAGAAACAGCCAACCTCTCCAGTCCCAGGACCCACCATCATGGTTCTGGGGCCTACATTATAGGCAGGGAGGCCTGTCCATCCACTTCATCCAGAAGCTGCCACTCCTGTCCCAGGACCCACCGTCAGGGTTCTGGGGCCATCATCCCACTCACAGGAAGCCGTCATTCTATGGCATCAAGAAACAGCCAACCTCTCCAGTCCCAGGACCCACCATCATGGTTCTGGGGCCTACGTTACAGGCAGGGAGGGCTGTCCATCCACTTCATCCATTATTAATTATTAATTATTATTTATTATTATTATTAGGAAGACTCCTGCATGGGGAGAGAAATGTGACAGATGGCCTGAAAAAGTTAAATACTATATAAAAATTCTATGATTCTATAAAAAATGTCATATTTGCAGATAAAGATGGGTGATTTGTGAACTATGGGTACATTTTCATTCATCCAGGTGTGCAAGGGGGTTGTGTACATGTACATTTACGTAATGAAGTGCCTTTCCGGACTAAAACGAGTGCCATGCGGTCACAATGAAAGGTTTACTACCAATCACCCACTCTCACATGCACATACAATGCTACACACAGGCCCTCCACATGGTCATACTTAAGTGTGGTCTGGCCGTTCGAAATTTGAAACAGAGATGTATTCCACATTCCCACATTGCAGGCAGCAGCCTACTGATTGTGGTTATGGTGCACAAGGCTGCATCGCACAGTAAATCGATGTTCTTAAACGAGCAAGGCTTGCAGAGGGATGGATCTGTGGGTGGTGAGTGGCACAGCTGCCGAGCAGCCGCTCAGGTAAAGCACGTGGGAAGGGGTTCTAATGGGCAGCTCCCAGGGTGGCTACCATGACAGCCGTCTCGCACTTCACCGCCACGGACCACGGGGGAGGGGGAAGCACGCTGGCCTGGCCTTTGAAATTGACATGTCCTGGGTGTGCTCCACCACTCTCAGCCAGTTCCTGTGATTTTTGAAGGCCATGTCCCCCACTCACAATGCCTACAAGCAGGGGATCTGACTGCTGTCAAGGGTGGTCGCCCCAGTTCATACGGGCAGGGGCTGTGTGGGCGCCTGTTGCCATGCACTATTTTGGCTTGCCCTGCACCGTG
Source organism: Sphenodon punctatus (assembly GCA_003113815.1). NCBI lineage: Eukaryota > Metazoa > Chordata > Lepidosauria > Sphenodontia > Sphenodontidae > Sphenodon > Sphenodon punctatus. The sequence continues at coordinate 3,192,945 of QEPC01000801.1, read as the reverse complement.
CACTCCTGACTTTTTGACAGTGCTCCACGTATGGCTATGAGTGGGTGCTGACTGGCTCATGGGAGTGAACATCTCCCTGCTCCATCTTCAGATGGGTAGTTGGATGAGTGGCTCCTGGATGGCCATGCATGGTAACATCTCATTTTAAATATCCAATGAAAACTGGGAACCTACTTAAGTCTAGCCTGGGACTTCAGCATGCAACTTACGCATGGGCAACCCCTTTGCACATCTGGATGGGATTGTACCCTACATCAGGAGTCATGAACAGAGGTTTGTCAGTATCCTTGACACAAGTAATCTGTTCACCTTTTAAAATTCCCATACGAATGGGAAGTGTACGAGAGGAGATAGTGTGATAACTGTTATGGGACAATGCCTTGTTCTCAGCACACTTGGAGTAATTTAGATTGGTGAACATTTGCATGAAAAAAATGTGTTGAGGACTGATTCTTAAGACATTATTAGAGAAGGCAAGCACAAAACCAAAGCCAAGTTAAACTGCATATAAATTAGGTTGAAAAGAAACCCTGAGCAATTTAAGATTATTCTTGTTCAAAAATCATACAGTGATTGATTGACTGATTTATGGATTATACATATCCAGTTGTTTAAAAACTTTAAGAGGATATTTAAGAACGGGAATTTGACCACTGTCAAAAAAAAATCCATCCCATTTCCCAAGCCATTTGGAAGCACAGTCTAGCATAAAGAACTGACACTGGGTAGGCAGGCAGGGAAAGCACAGGGAATGAATGCAGATTCAATTTAAGGCCCTTTTTACATGGGCCAGAAATCTGGGTGTTCATGCATGGGTACCACCCGTGTAAATCCCGCGGTGGGGAGGGGTGTGTGTGTGTGCTCCCACACACCCACCTCCACCCATCCTCCATGCGCAGACCAACCAGTGAAAATGGCAGTTGTTCCATGCATGTTGATGAGTGTGCATGCATGTGTGTGCCCATCTACATCCCCCACCCACCGCACGTGGATAGCGGTGCACACTGACCCCCCGCCGCAGCCCGTGTAAAAAGGGCCTATAAGCCTGTTAGGCCCTTTTTGCATGCCCCATATTAAGAAATCTCCTGCTATGATACTTGAACAAGCTAAAAACGGTATGCTTTTGATGGGTAGTTTAAACCAGATTAACATCTAAAGAGAAATCATGAGCCTTCTCTACTCTGTCATTTTGATGTATTTTGTACCCTGGGTATTCCCATGTCCCACTGGTTATCTTCATTCCACCAGGTCTCTGAGACGTTTGAAACTGACAAGCCCCGACTGGCACCACTAGGATTGTCAGTTTCTCGGGGTAATGTCCCCAATCGGTCCTCGGGTAGCCAGTTGGATGCCCAGGGGGGTGCCTGAAAATGCAGGCATTACCCACGGGTACTAATTTTGGTATCCGCTGCAGCTCTAGTCAAGAGTGGACTTGTTAAGGATAGGAGAGACGTGATGTATTTGAAGACAGACGGAAAGGTGCCAGTTGAGAGGGAGAGACTGAGGGGTGCAGTGGTGGGGGCAATTGCAGTTGGGAGATGAGAGAGACAGGATGAAGGGGGCATGTACATTTTCTGACTTTCCATGGATTCTGAACTCCCAAGTGTCCATTTGCTGAGAGCAAGACTTGTTCTATTATCATTACTCTGTGCAGTGGCTGAGAGAAAATCGCTAGAGATCAAATGAATCTTTTCCTCATATGCCTTAATTTTTCTATGTAGCTTTATTTCCCTTTCAGCCATGATCTCTCTCCATTGGGGGGGGGAGGAGGGAGGGGGGGAGGATGAGACAGGAGATGGGGGGGAGGTTCCATCAGAAATAAAAACAAAAAAACAATCACCGGAAGGGAACTGTACTCTGGAATCACTATGGATAGTAGGGGCGGGAAACCGGTAAAATCCGGTATCCGATAATGCCGGTACCGGGCGTACCGGCATTATCGGATTCGACCCGGTAAATCCGGTCCGGGTACCGGATTCCGGGTACCGGATTTTTTTACATTGCAGCCATTTAAAAATGGCTGCAATGTAAAAACTTAAAGCCCCACCAAAAAAGTTTAAAAAAAAAAACCCTCCCCGAGTCCAGGCTGCGCGGGTGGAAGGGGGGACACCCCCCACCCACCCTGCCCAGCCTGGATTTTTGTTTAAAAAAAGACCCAGAGGCGAGCCCACCCCCCAGCACCAGCGGCCGCGGCGTCCCCGCAGCCGCCGGTAAGTATGACCCGATCCCTGGGGGGGGTGTTTAACACCCCCCCAACCCCCCAGGGATCACCCCTACTAAAGTTCAGTGCGCTTACCTTTGGGAGCTGCGGCGGCGGCGGGCGGTCCGGCGGCCTCAGCGCCGGCTGTGGCTGCCGGCGTCAGAGACGCTCTAGGCCTTCCGGGGAACTTCCGGGTTTCCCCGGAAGGCCTAGAGCGTCTCTGACGCCGGCAGCCACAGCCGGCGCTGAGGCCGCCGGACCGCCCGCCGCCGCCGGAGCTCCGCAAGGTAAGCGCACTGAACTTTAGTAGGGGTGATCCCTGGGGGGTTGGGGGGGTGTTAAACCCCCCCCCCAGGGATCGGGTCATACTTACCGGCGGCTGCGGGGACGCCGCGGCCGCTGGTGCTGGGGGGTGGGCTCGCCTCTGGGTCTTTTTTAAAACAAAAATCCAGGCTGGGCAGGGTGGGTGGGGGGTGTCCCCCCTTCCACCCGCGCAGCCTGGGAGGGGGAGGGGGAGGGAATTAATTTATTTCATTGGTTTCAATGGGGACACAGCGCCCCATTGAAACCAATGAAATAAATCCGGTACCGGTATACCGGATTTAATCCGGGAATCCGGTTTTCGCAGAACCGGTAACCGGTAAATCCGGTAGCCGGTAATGGGCCCGGGGTCCCACCACTAATGGATAGAAAATCCATGCCTAACGGGGAAGTATAAAGCAGTGGGGTTATACCATCATTTCCCTGACCAGGATGGTAAAGCTGACAATGAAATGCTAGCAGAGATTAGACACACTGCTAATGTCGGTAACACACAATAATAATGGGTGATTTCAATTATTCTAACATTGACTGGAGCTAAGTCCTAAGTGGAGCACAGGACCTGGTGCAAGGGGTAACGGTGGTAGAGCCACTTGGCAATAGTGATCATAATATAATCAAATTTGACATAATTATTAGAGGGAGAATGGTAAACAAAACTACAGCAGTAACATTTAACTTTAAAAAGGGTGACTGAGGAAACTAGTCAGAAGGAAACGAAAAGGAGCAGTGGCAAGGATTAAATGTTTGCAAGAGGCTTGAAGACTATTTAAAAACACCATCTTGGAAGCCCAGATTAAATATGTTCCACAGGTTAAAAAAGGTAGCAAACGTAAATAGTGAGGTGGCTAAATGGTGAGGTGAAGGAGGCTATTAGAGCCGAAAAGGCATCCTTAATATGGAAAGCTGGTTCTAATGAGGAAAATAGGAAAGAGCATAAGCACTGGCAAAATAGATGTAAAACATTAAAAAGACAGGCCAAGAAAGAATTTAAAGAGAGACTTGCTAAAAATGCAAAAACAAATAATAAAAACTTTTAAAGTACATCAGAAGCAAAGGCCTGCTAGAGAGTCAGTTGGGCCATTAGATGACCACGGGTAAAAAGGCCTGCGGAGGGAGGATAAGGCCACTGCAGAGAAGCTGAATGAATTTCTTTGCTTTTGTCTTCACTGCAGAGAATGTTGGAGAGATACTCATGCCGCAACTTTTCTTTGTAGGTGATGAATCAGAACGGTCACAAATCAACATGATTCTGAAAGAGGTTCTAGAGCAAACTGACACACTAAATAGTAACAAATCACTGGGACCAGATGGTTTACACCCCAGGGTTCTGAAGGAACTCAAATATGAAACTGCAGACCTACTACTGGTAATTTCTAATCTATCACTAAAATCTGACACTATACCCAAGGACTGGAGGACAGCGAATGTAACACCGATATTTAAAAAGGGCTCCAGAGGCGATCCTGGAAACTATAGGCCAGTGAGCCTGACATCGGTGCTGGGGAAATGGTAGAGACTATTATTAAGAACAGAATTATGGGGCATATTGATAAACATGGCTTAGTGGGGACGACTCAATATGGATTTAGCAAAAGGAAGTCATATCTCACTAATCTATTGGAATTTTTTGAGAGTGTGAATAAGCATGTGGATAAGGGTGAGCCAGTCAATACAGTATATCTGGATTTTCAGAAAGAGTTTGATAAGGTCCCTTATCAAAGTTGTTGTGGACAATACATTGAAATCCTCAGTTCAGTGTGAGGTGGCCATCAAAAAAGAAAACAATGGGCATTTTTACACACACCTTAAAGTTCCGGATTTTTTAATCTTCTGGGTTTACAAGTAAGTCCTGGATGCATTTCTCTCTCTCTCTCTCGCTCTCTCTCACACACACACACACACACTCTGCCCTGAGGCAGTTCCTGGATGCATTCTTGACACAAACACTGCCCTGAGGCAGCCTAAAATAGCCGCAGCTGTAGACGTGACAGGCTGCCATGGAAACCAAGTGACCACAGCTGCCTGGACCAAAGCAGTTTACCAGGAGAACCTTTTTACACACAAACGTTCTGAGAGAAGTTCTATGCAGAAGTTCAAAGAGCCGGATGTTTAAGATCTGGGTGAGTGATTTAGACACACAAAAGGTTCAGGATGTAACAGCAAACATCCAGGAGAAATGTGTGTGTAAAAACACCCTGTGTTAGCAATTATCCATAGGGGGATAGAGAATAAAACAAAAATATCCAAATGCCACTATATAAATCTATGGTGCAACTGCACCTTGAATACTGTGTGCAGTTCTGGTCACCTCATCTCAAAAATATATATAGTAGAAGAAAATGATAAGGGATATAGAACAGCTTCCCTATGAAGAGAGGCTGGATAAGTTGGGGCTCTTCAGTTTGGAGAAGAGATTACTCAAAGGGGATATGACAGAAGTTTATAACATCATGAGTGGCCTGGAACAAGTAAATATGGAAGAGTTATTTACCCTCTCAAATAGTACTAGAACTAGGAGACTCTCCATGAAACTAACAGGTAGCAAATTTAAAACAAATAAAAGGAAGTATTTTTTCACTCAACGCACAACTGAGGCCACATTAACACGTGACGGCAGCGCGGAGGGAACATTCTGCGAGCCAAAGTCATGGCGGGGTGAGGAAGAGGGGGAACTACTGCCGGTGCGAGTGGGGTTCTGCCACAATTTTAGTCACGGATGACAGTGCTGGATTTTGAGTCCTGTCATCCATGAGTAAAATTGTGGCAGAACCCTGCTCACAGAGGCGGTACTTCCATCATCCCCCTCCTCCCCCCATCATGTCTTTAGCTCGTGGCAGTCCCCCTCCCCCCCAAAAATCAGGTATGAATGTGGCCTTAAGTTGTGGAATTTGTTGTCAGAAGATGTGGTCAAGGTCAGTAGTATAGCTGGGTTTAAGAAAGGGTTGGATACTTTTCTGGAGGAAACGTCCATTAGCAGTTATGAGCCAGGTAGGTTTGGGGAATGTAACCTTTTATTGTCAGGAACTGGGAGTGAACAACAGGGAATGGATTGTCCCATTGTGACCTGTTGAATACTTCTTTCAAGTGACCAAAATTGGCCACTGTCGGAGACAGAATGCTGGACTTGATGGACCATTGGTCTGACACAGTATAGAACTTTTTATGTTCTTACGTTTCTCCCACTACAGAGCCTCTCAGCTGAGAGATGATGTGGGGCGGGAGTTGAGGGGCCTTTGAAAGTGTCAGGATTTGGCCCAGGCTGCTGCAGTCCCGGCTGGGGCCTGTCACTTCAAAGACCAGCCAGCACAATTGAGCAGCCTGTTGGATCCCATTCATGCATTAATGATGCCCAAATGGAATAGGGTCAATTCGGGCATTGTCAATTCTGTCTGTCCGTCCTTGACCGTCCTCTCGTCTCCCTTTACACGATACTTCTGGGCAAACTCATTGAATCTCACAGCTTCCAGTTAATAGGGCTGAAATGTTTATTCTCATTGTAACCAAGCCAAGTACGTGCACTTGAGTCTTCGCATCTTCATGAATGTTAGACTCCTTGTCTCTCCCTCTGTTCCCCTTCCTAAGTCTCTCCCCCAGCTCCTGTCTCTCAGATTGTAAGCCCTAGGGGCAGGGACTGTGTCTATTTTATTACTTTGTAAAGTGCCAGGTACACTGCTGGCGCTATATAAATGTTTGTTAATAATAAATAATAATAATAATAATAATGAGCCCCCTTTAAAAATCTCGTGATAAATCGCAAGATTGAAGACAAGGGGGCAAGAGCTCGGGGGGCTTTTGCCCCTCTATCGCAAATCTCATGATTTATCGCAGGGGGAATGGGGTGTGTGTGGGCAGGTGATCAGAGGGCAAGACAACCCCCCTCAGCACTTGCAGGGGAAGCAGGAGGCAAGAAAGGATTAAAGATTTATTTACCTCCCTCCAGAGTCCATGGGTGTGTGTGTGTGTCCCCTCCGAAACCCCCGATGCTCCACACCACTGCAGGTGTGTGTGTTGGGTCCCAACGCTTTTTGCCGCACTGCTGGGCTTCCTGGTGCTGCAGTTTAAAAAGAAGAAAAAAGAAGAGCTGGAGCATGCAGCATGTGCAGAACAACTGCTTGACCCTGCCGGCGCCATCTTTGAAAAGGGCACCCAGGGCTGGAGCATTGCTCTGCGCATGATCCAGCTCTCCCCCCCACCCCTCTTCTTTTTAAACTGCAGCACCAGGAAGCCCAACAGTGCGGCGAAGAGCGTCGGAACCCGACCTCCCCTCCACCTCCGCAGTGGTGCAGAGCAGCGGGGGGTCGGGAGGGGACCCCCTTCCCCATGGACTCTGGAGGGAGGTAAGTAAATCTTTAATCCTTTCCTGCTTGCCCCGTCCCTCCCCCGCCCGGCGGGGAAGCTGCGCGGGCCTCGGAGATGCTCAGGGGGCTTGCCTTGTCCCCTGCTCACCTCCGGGGGCCCCGCTGCCCCCCACCCCTCGAAGTCTCGCCAGTTCTCGGTGAGAAAATAGTGTTTCTCATTTAATCTCATTTCGAGGTGAAACGAGGGGCACCCCCCTTCTCGACGAGAACCAACGAGACCAGTAAGTTGAGTTTCAGCCCTACTTTTTATACTGCCAGAAGTAATGATGACATTCAGTTGTACCTCTTCACATCCAGAGTCTTCCTTTCAATCTGGTCTTGTATTGCTGATTGTCTCTTTGACATCTCTGTTTGGATGTTTCACTGTCAGTTCAAGCTTAATATGGCCAAGACTGAACTGCTCATCTTCCCTCAAAAACCTCCCTCTCCTTCCCTCTCAATTTCCATTGATGGTGTAACCACCAACCTGTCTCTCAGGCACATAGCCTGGAGTTCATCTTTGACTTCTCTCTCCCCTATACACCTCAGATCTAGTCTGTTGCTGTGTCCTGTTGCTTCCTTCTGCATAATATTGCTAAAATCCGGTCCTTCCTTACTGCTTCCACTGCCAAAAGTTAAACTCTTCTCATCTCTTACCTTGACTACTGCAGTCTCCCAGCTCTCATCTTGCCTCTCACTGCAATTCAACACTCTCCTGCCAAGGTCATCCACCTCGCCCATCACTTTGAGGTGCAGCCCCTCCTCTCCTTCGTCCACTGGCTCCCTCAACCCAAATGCATTCAGCACAAGCTAAACATATTCAGCCCTTTTCCCTTGCTGCCCCCTTTGTGGCAGAGGAGAAGCTTATTTGAGTAATGGCCCTTTAAAAGGGCAACTCTGGGCAGGACGTGGCCAAGCCAGCCCAGACATAAAAAGCCTCTGACTAGCTCAGTTGGAAGGGACGGGATTATTATTATTATTATTATTATTATTATAAACATTTATATAGCACCAGACGTGTGACCTGGTGCTGTACAGAAGAAATAGATGTGGTCCCTGCCTGTGGCTTACAATCTAAAAGACAATGTCTTGAGAAGCAGGAGCTAGAGCAAGGTTCTGGCATGGTGACGCCCAAAGGGGGACCTGAGCCAGGAAACCTCTCTCCCCAGTGTGTGTGGGCAAGGAGCTCATCCTGGACTGTGTTGTGAGGTAAATCAGGGAACAGAACTAAGCTAGTTTGTACGCTACACATGTATATATGGTGAAGGAATGTGGCAATGTAAATAAATGGGCACCTGAGCTAATTTCCAGTGTGCAACAGGCTATTTGTGGGGGCTGATCCAGAAATGAATCACCTGGGCCAAGACCCACCCTGCTGCACCCCTATGCCTGGAACTCCCTCCCTGAATGCATTCATTCTGCTTCTTCTCACCCAGTCTTCAAATCTCTCCTGGAAATCTACTTCTCCTGTCAGGCTTTCCCTAGCTCCTCATCCCCATAGACTTACCATAGATACCTCCGCTTCCATCATTCACTCCAAATCCTTTCCCCCTGTGACTAAGCTAAGCATGTGCACCTGTGACTTCTCAACTTCATGAATGTATCCCTGTCTCTTCCTTTGTTCCCCTCTCCCTGGTCTTTCTTAGATTGTAAGCCTCTCAGGGCAGGGGCCTGTCTATAACTACTGATTGTACAGTGCCAGGTACATTTCTGCTACTATATAAATAACAACAACTTGGCAGCAAAATCTATGTATGGTTGCCAGCAGAACTGGTAGCAGTAACTCACTTCGAGGTCTTCCCTCTCCTATGGCAATGGGAAGAGAGGCAGTGGCAATTCATGGCCTGACTTTCTTATTTTAGGGTATTTTTACACAAACCCCCCCACAGGTAGACACTCACCGTCCACACAGGGGATGTCTGGTAGTGGTTTGTATAAACTGTGTGGGGGTGCGCACTCTCGCGACCCATGCACCGCCCACCCTGTCCAGACGCAGGACAGTCTGAAAAAATCCAGAGTACCTCATGTGTGAATGGGGCAGGCGATGCGTGGATGGGGCAGCCGTGTGTGGGGCTGCTCGTGTGATGTGACCCCTCACACATGGCACCCACACACCCACCAGACCCAACAACTGCAGACACACACACCCCACGCCCGTCTCATGTAAAAAATACCCACGGTCTGGATAGGGCTCTGTACTTTTTCTGGAATCTTGTAACCATGAAGCTGTTCGTCTTTGTGGAAAACACATTTCCTCTGATTTAGTAGCACCTGTTATTTAAGTCGGATTTCCAGCTTTCATCCTAAGTGTTCCTCTTCTACTTTTCCCCTTTTCTGTTTAAGTCCACCTATTTCTAACAAGTTTTTTGCCCAAAATAATCCATGTTTGGTCTCAGGTGGAGTTTTCTTGGAGACTTTAAGAAAAATTGACTACATTGTTTGTTATGACAGCAGGAAAGGTAGGAGGGAAACACTTTCCCCATATGTTCCAACTGGAACTTTTGCACTCACTAACTCAAAAACAGCTGAAGCTAGAGACTTCAAACCCTGCTCTTTTTTCCCCTGTTCATACTGAGACTTAGGCTGCTTGCTCGCATTACAAATTGTGCCCGATTTCCCTCCACAAAAATCTCCAGGAGGGAAATCAGACAGATTATTATATTATTATTATATTTATTATTATTTTACAGATTTATATCCCGCCCCCTCCTGCAATGCAGCTCGGGGCGGCTAACAACAACAATAAAACATTAAAATTCATTTTAAATATAAATATAAATATAAAATACATCATATAAAACACATCATATAAAAACAGGGCTAGAAAACACATAAATAAATGGGCGGGGGATTAAAATCACCCCCCCCAACCCTCCCTCCCGAAGGCCTGGGCAAACAGCCAGGTCTTACAGTTCCGCCGAAATGTCAAAAGGCTTGGGGCCAGGCGAGCTTCCTCCGGAAGGGAGTTCCACAGCCGCGGCCCTACCACCGAGAATGCTCGCTCCATCGTGGCCCCCCGCTTAACACGGGGGACCTCCAGGAGGGCACCCCCGGCAGACCGCAGGAGCCGTTCCGGGGCGCGAAGGGCGAGGCGGTCCCTAAGGTATGAGGGGCCAAGGCCGTATAGGGCTTTATAGATCATCACTAGGACCTTGAACTTGGCCCGGCACACTATCGGCAGCCAGTGCAGCGCTCGGAGCACCGGTGTAATGTGCTCCCGGCGACCCGTCCCCGTAAGAAGACGAGCCGCCGCATTCTGCACCAGCTGCAGCCTCCGGGCCAAGAACAAGGGAAGCCCCACGTAGAGCGCGTTGCAGTAGTCGAGCCGCGAGGTGACGAAGGCATGGATGAGGGAGGCCAGGTCCGGGCCAGAGACATACGGACGCAGCCTACGTACCAGATAAAGCTGGCGGAAGGCAGCCTTAGCGACTGCCTCCACCTGCCGCTCCAGCCGCAGGTCTGCGTCCAATATGACCCCCAGACTCCGGACCTGCTGAGCTACAGGGGGGCAAACCCCCCCAACCAGGGGGGCCACCACCCCCTTCGCCCTCCCCACCACCATCACCTCCGTCTTATCTGGGTTGAGCTTCAGTCTGCTCCGCCGCATCCAATCCGCCACGGCCTCCAAACATTGGGATAGCACCGAGACAGCAGGGTCTGGGTCAGTAGAAAACGAGAGGTACAGCTGAGTATCATCAGCATACTGGTGACATCGCACCCCGAACCCTCTCACGACCTCCCCCAAGGGCTGCATATAGATGTTAAATAATAATGGAGACAAGATCGATCCCTGCGGAACGCCACACGGTAAGGCGCGGGGGCTCGATGTTTCCTCCCCCAACACCACCCGCTGGCTCCTCCCCGAGAGGAATGAACGGAACCATTCAAGAACAGTCCCGTCCAGACCCCCCCGGTCACGCAGTCGTCTCAACAGCAGCCCATGGTCCACGGTGTCAAAAGCGGCCGAGAGATCGAGCAGGATGAGAAATGTCGAACATCCCGCATCCATCTCCCGGCGGAGGTCGTCCACCAAGGCCACCAACGCCGTCTCGGTGCCATAGCCGGGGCGGAACCCAGATTGAAAAGGGTCAAGGAGCCCGATATTATCTAGATGACCCTGGAGCTGGAGCGCCACTGCCCGCTCAATAACCTTCCCTAAAAAGGGAAGGTTAGAGACAGGTCGGTAGCTGGCGAGCGCGTCTACGTCCAACGATGGTTTTTTCAGCAGGGGGCGCACCACAGCCTCTTTTAAGCAAGGCGACAACCTCCCCTGCCGAAGGGACGCATTCACCACCCTCGCCAGCACCGTCCCCAACGTCTCCCCGGAAGCTTTTATTAACCAGGACGGGCACGGATCCAGTTGACAACACGTGGCCCTCACAGACCCCAGGACATCCACCACATCGGCCGGCGTCACTTCCCGAAACTCACCCCACAAAGATGGACCAGACGGGCCCTCTGCCCCCCCGCGCTCTTCCCCTACTGCCATCAACCCAGCGTCAAAGGGATTTGTACGTGGGCATATTAACCCACCGCATTTTTGGTGGCAATTTTGTGAGGAATTCAGAGCTGGCGCAAGCTGGTCAATCCAGCTCTGCATACCAAGTGAGATTGCTGCCAAAACCACAGCGGGTTAACATGCCCACGTACAAATCCCACGCCCGATTTGCCTCCCGGAGATTTTTTCCAGAGGCAAATCAGGCACATTTTGCAACATGGGCAAGCAGCCTTGAATGTAAGTTCACATCTGAAAAGAAAGAAATCCCACTACCACGCCGACTTCCTCCACTTCAAATTCTGCCTCTCATTGCTCAAATCTGCTATTTCCCTCGCTAGACAGCAGTACTATGCCTCCTGCACTGAGTCCTGGTCCCGGGACCCTCACCACCTCTTTTCCACCTTTGACTCCCTTCTCAAACCCCCCTGTCCTCCTCCCGCTGTCCAGTGTGGCTACACTCCCACAGAGCAGTGTGATGGCATGCCACTCTGGGTGAAAACAAACAAGACCATAGCCTACTGCAATATGGGTTTGGTCCTGGCAGCCCCCACTCACATGTTTAACATGCCCAGTCTAATAAATGGGAAGCCCCCTGAATGTATTTCATGCGCTTGTGGGCAGGCCTCATTTGTGGCACCAATGAGAGCAAGAGCAGAGAAAAGGGTAGGAAGCGGTTGCTCCTCGGACGCTCTATGATTTCTGCCTGTGACTCTATGGCACTGGTGGATGTGTATGCATGGAGGCACTGCACACAACCTAACTGATGGGACATGGACACGTAGGTGCACATTAGTCCGCATTCAACTACACAGTGGGCTCCACATTCTCTGAAACCCCACCATGAGTGGGGGCTGCACGTCTGGTGGGGACGAATATCAAATAAATGACTAGGTGGACACCCACCTGGTGCAGGCTAACATCTCATTTGTTAACTCTCTCTGTAAGGGGCAGGTAGGGCTATGACAGAAGAGGGGCAAGGCCTAGGTATACCCCTGCCCTCTTCTAATGTAGCCCCACCCTTACAGTGCTCTGAAGCACTGTATGGCCTACGCACCCAATCTGAACCTGAAGGACTTGAGCCAGAAGTGCATCTGCCAACCCTAAAAGGGGTCGTTGGGTGCCAGGTCTAATTAACCCTCCCACATTGCACTGGTATGTTTTCTATGTCTACTTCTATTTTCTCTACTAAAAACCAGTCCACTAATATATAGAAGAAAACATAACTTTTGGAACTTCTATTTCTAAAAGATTTTCCTCTCTCACTGCATTATGGCAATTCTTTTAATGATGGCCAAACTCTGCTAAACTGTCGTCGATTGCTGACTTTGAGAAATCCAAGACTTTGATTGGCTCAGAACGTTAATGAAACTTGTAAAGAAATCCGGTCAGTCTGGCACTCCTGGTGCCTTTTCCTACTTCAACTAGGGGGCAAAGGGAGGTGACAATGGGCCCTGGCGAAGAAGATGGAATGAGGCTCCCTGCCCTTCCTCCTAGTAGCAGGGGAAGCAGGTGGGCCCTGGTGCAGCTGCACTGTGTCTGTCTCAGTTATGCCTATGTCCATGACTTAAATCCATATATAAATGATACTACTATGATGTTTTTCCTGCCAGTGTACTCTCATTACTGCAGAAGGCTGTCTCCCCTTCTTTCTTGCTCCAATATTTACCCCGTATAGCGTTGTGCCACTTTACGAAGGAGCATGAATGAGTAATCCTTTGAAGTTAGTCAGCGTCTTATTTCTAATAATTTCCAAGGTTTGCTTTTGAGCTGCAAGTGCTGAGCGCATCCCTAATCTTATTATTGTTTTTCCCCCATGACCTGAGTTCACTGCATCCATAATACTTTCCCCTGAATAGGTGAAATGCGGTGTCTCTCTAATTCAAACCTGGCCTCTTACGATGGTCTTGACTCCATGTATTAATTTGGGTTTAAAGGACATGCGTTAAGAGGAAAGCGGCAAGCTTAGTGTTTGCTTAAAAAAACCTCCAGATGACTATATCGTGATTGGTCGATCGAACTGCTTGAGTGATGTGGGAAAAATATCACTGCTGAGAGGTAGAGACATGATGGGACATGGGAAATCAGGAACTTTCAAGATTTCAAGCCAAGTCATTGGACATAAAAACTAAAGTATGGTGAGCACATGGGGTGATCTACTGAACATTTAAAATAAATACAATAGAAACTGCCTTTATGGAGGAGCCAGGCTTTTTGTCCAGATTCAAACAATGTCCAAATGAATGGGGTTCTACTTAACATTAGTAGTAATGCCCTGTGTTTGAGAACGAGAGGGCATAAGACATGCGTGGAATAAGGAAGGATCCAGATTAGAGACGTCTGGATGCAGGCTGCCGGGTTCACAACTTTAGCACCACTGCTGTTAAGCAGCAGGAGTTTCTGTGGAAAGGGACCAACAATTCCCAAATACAGTGACAAAGCAGGTAATCAAAATGTAAAGAAACATGCATGGTCTGGGAAAGAGGCATTCCTCTGGGTAACGTGTTGATCCTTATACGCTAAAATAATTGCATTTCTGTGACATAACTAATAGTTATTCACTTTTAAAGCAAAAAGATCAACAGAAATCTGCTGAATAGCTTTACTGCCATGTTACAGAATAACCCATAACCGATCCAGACGTAAAAGGCAACATTAAAATCTTTATGACGATGACTTCTGCTTAATTACTTCTTTCAGGGAATTCTAGCATAGTGCTATTTATTCACAAAAACCCACCTGCAAAGATTTTAAACAATGGTCATAGTACTTACTAAACATCTCCAATGAAACACAGTAGAAAGGACAGTGGTGGTATGTGTGGAACAATGGAAAGCTCTCTGCTATTCCTTTGACTATCAAAGGAGAAAAGGATCAGACAACAAGGGCTCCAATCCTCCTGAACCTATTGAAATCAAAAGCAAAGCTCCTGTTGATTTTAATAGGTGAAGATTGTACCCAAGATATGTAATTCTGCCAACGAAATAGAGGGCTTCTTCAGTTTCTTAAATCTGACCTAGATTTACAATAATATTTTCATAGCAACTTCCCTCCAATGGTGCTCAGAGCACTTCACATAAAACAAGATGAAGCAATATAAAATCAATTTTAAAAACAATTTAAACAGTGAAGGTAAAAAGGTAGGACAAAATACATTAAAAGGGAACCTGCAGTGGATCTTAAAAACACCAGGAGAATAAATAAGTCTTCAGATGTTTTTTTTTAAAGGTGAGGAGGGAAGAACTGAGATGAACATCTGGAAGGAGTAAGTTCTACACCAAGAGGTCAGCCACGGCAAAGGCCCAATCACCTGCCAATTTAAGACACGATGGCGGGACCCTCAAACAGCAGGTGGATTCTCTGCACAGATAGCCATCATGGCAAGGCTCTAGGAACAGGTCTTGAATATAGTCAGGGTGTATACTGTTCAGAAAATCATTTAAGCTACAGTTTGACCCTATCAAGTACAACATGGGGTATTTTCAGACGTGACGGGCCATTTGGCCCGCCACGCTGAATCCCAGACTGGGATCTTTCCCAGACCCCGGTCCATCCATCAGACATGCTGGCTCCATCACTGAAGGGAATCAGGGAGGGGGGGGGGTGCTGAGTGACACAACATGCGTCGCACAGCCCCGCCCCCCGTGCTCCCATGGCCACCTCTCCTTGGGAAGATGGGTGGGTGCAGCAGTCAATGAACCCACTGTGCCCGACCACGAATGGTGGTCAGGGTCACGATGCGGTAAGGGCCATGGTAACAGACATTACCTGTGGCCATTTCCAGTCCCTTTCTGGATCGTGGTCAGTCTAACCATGGTCAGTCTGAGGCTGGCTGCAGAGCCGGAACCATGGTTAGCACTGAACCCTGACAGGCATTCACTGTCGTGAACATCTGGCAGGACTCAAACAGACGTGCCGGACATCACAGCCACCCCACCAAATCCACTGTGGTTCAGTGGGGTTGACTGTGATCTTGTCACGTCTGAAAATACACATGGATGCAGCAGGATAACAAATTATTATTTATTATTATTATTATTATTATTATAAGCATTTGTATAGCACCAGCTGTGTACCTGGCGCATTACAGAACAATAAGATAGACGGAGCGAGGTGGATGTGGGTGGGGAGGGAGTTCCAGGCATGGGGGGCAGCAAGGGAGAAGGGGCGAAGGCGGTTAGGGGAGCAGGGGAGATGAGGGAGAGTGCATGCAGGAGTGTGTTAGGGCTGAGAGGTAAGGGGGAGCCAGGTTGTGAAGGGTTTTGTAAGTGAATACCAGGAGTTTGTGAAGGATGCATTCGGGAAGGGGGGAGTCAGTGAAGCGAGGAGAGGCTGCATGTGGTCAAAGTGAAGGGCTGAGTGGATGACCCTAGCAGCGGAGTTTGGGATGGAAATAAGGGAGGACAGGTGAGAGCGGGGGAGGCCTGTAAGGAGGAGGTTGCAGTAGTCAAGGCGAGAGATGACCATGGCATGAACAAGGGTTTTGGCTGAGGAGACAGAGCGAAAGGGGCAAACCCGAGCAATGTTATGGAGGGCAAAGTGACAGGACTTGGCAACAGAGTCAATGTAAGGTTTGAAGGAAAGGTGAGTATCGAAGACGAAGCCCAAGCTACGGGCTTGGGGAACGGGATGGATGGTGACCCTATCAAGGATGGACAGGGAAGGGATGGGAGAAAAGATAAGGAGTTCAGTCTTAGCCATGTTGAGCTTGAGCTGATGTCGGCACATCCAGACGGAGATATCAGAGAGACAGTTGATGAGGCAAGCTTGGACAGAAGGGGAGAGAGAGGGGGTGGAGAGATAGAGTTGAGTGTCATCAGCGTAAAGGTGATATTGGAAGCCGTGGGAGGCAATGAGTTTGCCAAGGGACAGGGTGTAGATAGAGAAGAGGAGAGGGCCCAGGACAGAGCCTTGGGGAACCCCAACCGAGAGGGGGAGGGAAGAGGAGTTGGAATTAGGAAGAGACACATTAAAGGAGTGGTCAGAGAGGTAGGAGGAGAACTAGTCAAGGACAAAGCCGCAGAAGCCTAGGGAGCGAAGAGAGTCCAGTAGGAGTGAGTGGTTGACAGTGTCAAAGGCAGCAGAGAGGTCAAGGAGGACAAGAATGGAGTAAAGGTGCTTAGATTTAGCGACAAGTAGATCATTGGTGATCTTGGCAAGTGCAGTTTCAGTGGAGTGAAGGGGGCAGAAGCCAGATTGGAGAGGGTCCAGGGAGGAGTTGGCAGAGAGGAGATCCAGGCAGCGGGAGTAGACAACATGTTCCAGAAGCTTAGAGGTGAAGGGTAGGAAGGAGGCTGGCCGGTAACTAGAGGGGTCAGAGGGGTTGAGGGTGGACTTTTTGAGGATGGGAGAGACAGTGGCATGGTTGAAGGCGGAGGGGAAGGAGCCAGTTGAGAGGGAGAGATTAATGACATGTAAAGGGGGGGGAACAGTGGGAGCAATGGAGGTCAGGAGGCGGGAGGGGATTGGGTCGAGAGGGCAGGTGGAGGGGTTGGAGGAAGAGAGCCAGGAGGAGATTTCCTCAAGGGAGGCAGGAGGGAAGGAGGAGAGGAGAGAGGGGAAGGGGGTGGTGAGGGAGCGGGGAGAGGAGATGGGTGGGAAGCAATGTCCTGGCGGATCTTGTCAATCTTTGAGGTGAAGAATGATGCGTTATCCTGAGCAGAAAGGGAAGAGGGTGGAGGGGCAGGGGGCATGAGACTGGAGTCAAAGGTGGAGAAGAGGCGGCGAGGGTAACAAGAGAGTAGGATTCAACCCGGAAAGCATAGTTAAAGATTTAGTAGTTAAATGAAATTAAAGATTTGGTTAGTTAAATGAAAGGTACTGCTAGAGTTGGTGGCAGCATTTGTGAAACAGTACCCTAGCATGTCTTAAAGTTAAACATCTGTTTGAGTGCTGTCCTGAACTGGGGCCAAAGACTAAAACAGCAGATACAGGAAGTGAGGGGGTGGCAGAGAAAGTGCTGACGTGGGACAACCTCTGAAAACCGACCATTCACCCTTGACTCTGACCTGCAGATGCAGCTATATTAGCTAAAGGCTGATTATGTAGTAAACTTTCCCACTGTGCTTTAGAATTCCACAAGAGTTGTACAGACTGGGGACTTTCTACTAAAACAAAGATTGGTCACTTTTGAATACAGAAAAGTCTTATTAGATAATCCACTGTTGGCCTTACAATTCTGTTTGAATATTAGACCCTGGGGCTCCCAAAATTCAAGTTGGAATCCCAAGTGATATTTGATATATCGTGCATATCCTTCTTGCTGTCTGGGATTCAGAGAATTATACCTAAGTCTGAAATGGGGTCATGCAGACAATTTGGGAATCACTCTGAATAAACAGGGGTTGTCTGTTATGCTGAGAGTTAAATAAAATTATGTAGGAGCAGGATATTCCAGTAGATATAACACTGGATTGGGGAGTCTATCATTGAACTGCTGTATGATCTCCCTTTTTATATTCTGTTGCTAATGAAGGTGTCACCACCCTGTCCCTTAGGTACAAAGCCTAGGATTTGTCTTTGACTCCTCCCTCTCACACAGGGTGTTTCTAAGGCCTGTCATTCCTCCCTGCATAACACTGCTAAAATTCGGTCTTTCCTTACTACTGACACTGCCAAACTCTAGTTCATGTTCTTCTCACTACTCTCCTTAACTATTGCAACCACCTTCTCCGCTCCATCTTCCCCACACTAGCCGTATCCCCCTCAATCCTTCCTCTTCTCCCTTCAGTCTCTCCCTTTTTGCATATGGCACAAACTCCTTGGACACAGCCACACAACACAACCAGGGACGCTTGCCTCTCCCTGGGCAACGTTGCCCCTCTTTGGGCAAACGAGCCACAAGATGCGGTGGGATCGTGCATCCAGGGGCCGCCAGATGTTTGTCTTGACCCAGAGCGGGGTGAGCATCTGCTTCCTCTATGACATGTCCTCAGCGAAATCCTGAGGATGCTTCATGGAGCAACCTTACCCCACATGAGTAAGAATGCCCAGGTGGAGGAAGCCCTCAGGGCAATCCTGCAAGCCATGAATGAGCGGTAGTAGTGCCTGTCGCCCACAGCCATGTCACTGCCAGGATAGGATTCAGGTACACCTGAGCTGATGGGGGGGGTGGGGGTGCCCAGAGCCACATATGCGCCCCTCTCCCCAACCCGACAAACAACCTAGAGAAATGCCCACTCCTCAGCCCACCCCCGATCAGCTGTTTCTCGGGGTGGGGAGAGGAGCACACAGCTTCTCTGGGCTCCCCCACATCAGCTGTGAGTCAGGTGGATCGGGAAGAGGAGCCTGTGCTCTTCCCTAGGCTCCCCTCTCCCTCAATCCACCCGACTGACAGCTGATGTGGAAAGGGGAACCTGGGAACAGGGCATGTGCTCTTCCTGGGCTCCCTTGCCACATCAGCTGTCAGGGGGGGAGGAGCGCGTGCCCTCCTCCGTCCCCCTAACAGCTGCATATGGGCAACGGGTCCAACGCTGCACTGGTTGCAGCTCCATGATGGGCCTGGCTGGCTGCATACCTTCCCACTGCTCGTGTGCCTGGCTCCCTGCATTGCATTGGCCCTACAGTCTGGCGGGGCTAACTGCCCGCCATGGGGCGGCATAGGGGTCGGGAAGCTTGTCTGGCTGCACCCCTTGTCTTCACCTTCAAGGCTTTTTATGCCCTTTGTCCTCTCTATCTTTCTGCCCTTATTCATCCATCCATCCATCAATTAGAGTTATTTGCCGCCCCCTCCTGCTTTTGCAGCTCGCAACATATAAAATCCATCATAACAAAATTAAAATCACATAAAACACTAAAACAAACCATGGCAGAGCAATAAAACAATATAATTTTCCCACCCTTACCCAATCCCCCCCCCCCCCCCCCCCACACACACCCATCCCCCTCGCCAAAGGCCTGGTGGAACAGCCAGATCTTACACTGTTTCAGAAAGAGGGGAGGTCTGGGGACAAGCAGGCCTCCAGCAGGAGGGAGTTCCACAGCCACGGTGCAGCCACCGAGAACGCCCTCCTCATTGTAAACACCCAGGAAACCCGGGGCACCTTAAGGAGGGCGCCCCCGGCCAACCGCAGGGGTCGATCCAGAACCCGGAGGGTGAGACGATCCTGAAGATATGTGGGGTCCAGGCCTTTTAGGGCCTCAAAGGTCCAAACCAACACCTTGAATTGGGCCCGGAAGACTATCGGTAGCCAGCGCAGTGAACAGAGCACCAGTGTAACGGGCTTGTGACGACTCATCCCCCTAAGGAGACGAGCCACTGCATTATGCTCTAGCTGCAGTCTCCAGACCGTCACTGGGGTAGCCCCATGTAAAGTGTCTTACAGTAATACAGTCTTGCGGTAATAAAAGCATGGATAATCATGGCAAGGTCTGTGTCCGAGACACATGGCTTCAGCCGTCACACCAAATGTAATTGGCGGAATGTGCCCTTCGCCACAGCTGCCCCCTGGACATCCAGGCAAAGCTGCGGGTCCAGGCGCACCCCAGACTACACACCTGAGATACCAGCAGAGAACGGACCCCATCTATGATGGGGGCCACCACCACCCTAGCTTTTCTCACCAGCATCACCTCTGTCTTGTCAGGCTTCAGCTTCAGGCGACTCACCTGCATCCAGTCCCCCACAGCTGACAGACATCGGGTAAGCACCGAGACTGCCGGGCCTGGGTCAGCTGAAAAAGAGAAGTACAGCTGGGTGTCATCAGCATATTGATGACACCAGACAACAAACTCTCCGACAACCTCCCCCAAAGACTGCATGCACACATTGAACAGGCGAGGGGATAAGATGGAACCTTGCATGACTCCATACATGAGGTTCCGGAGAGAAGATGAACCATCACCAAGCACCACACGTTGAGTTCTCCTGGCCAGGAAAGAGTGGAACCATTCAAGAACGGTGCTGCCCACTCCGGCTCAGTCCCGCAACCGACACACCAACAACTTGTTATCAACACAGCATCAAATGCAGCTGTGAAATCTAATAGGATCAACAGGGTCAAATGACCCTGGTCCAACTCACTAGAGAAGTCATCAACCAAGGCCACAAGTGCAGTCTCAGTGCCATAACCAGGATGAAAGTCAGACTGCAAGGGATCTAGGAAACTGACCCGGTCCAGATGCTCCTGAAGTTTATGAACCACTACCCGCTCAATAACCTTCCCTAAAAAGGGAAGGTTAGAGATTGACCGATAGCTGGCCAGGGCGTCAAGTTATGGTTTTTTGAGCAGAGGCCGCACTACCACCTCCTTAAGGCAGTCCAGCACTTTGCCCTCCCTAAGGGAGCCGTTGACTATCCCAGACAGCAACAGTCCCAACGTCTCCTGGCTCCTTTCTTTGCGCTCGTCTAAAGCTTGAGGCAGGATCTTACCCCGCGTCTGACCGGGCAGGCGATCCTGCCCCCTCAGACGCGGATCCCCGAAGTGCCGGCTTCACGCCGCACTTCCGGGTTCCCTGGGCGTGTGCGCATGCGCGGAAGGGCACGCATGCGCACAAAGACTCTGCGCCGTGTCTGGACATCAGACACGGCATACAGAGGAAGGTGGGAGGGGGCATTTAACCAGTCGAGACAGGAATGGGTCCAATTTACAATGAGTTGCCCGAACAGCCCCAAGAACATCCCCCACATCATAGGACAATACGCACTGAAATTGATCCCATAAAACAGGACAAGATGGGGCTTCTATTACCTCTGATTCACTTACTGTCAAAAGCACGGCGTCAAAACCAAGATGAATTTGAGCGATTTTATCTGCAAAAAAGTCAACAAACAAGTCACAGAGAACAATAGATTATTCTAATTCCAGGCAGAGGGAGGCCAGACTGACCGGCCCCCCTCACCACTCAGGAAAGCTCAGCTGGACGTGACTTAGGGGACGCTATGAGGGCAGCATATACCCACATGCATTTCCTCCTGGGAATTTTGCTCCTTCTCTGTCACCACCCTCACTTGCCCCAGATTCTCCTGCTTCCTAAACTGTCTTTGTGCCTTCTCCCATGCAGCCTCCTATGGCTGGAACTCCCTTCCTGAACACATATGCTCTGCTCTCGCCTTCTCACCCACCCATCAAATCCCCTCCTAAAAACCTACCTCCTCCTTTCTCCTCTCCCCTACCAATTCTTTGTTTATGATTGTCTATCCTCAGAATCCCCCTTTTCCCATGTAATTAAGCTAAGCATGTGCATCTGCCAACTCTCACCTTTAATAAGGCAGCCCTGTCTCTCCCTATGGGACTCTCCCCTTTGTTGCCCCTTCCCTTGTCTATTCTATATTCTAAGGGCGTTTATAGACGAGACAAGAAAGGAGGCTGATCCTTTGATCAGCCGCCTTTCTTTGCGCTCGTCTAAAGCTTGAGCCAGGATCTTACCCCGCGTCTGACCGGGCAGGCGATCCTGCCCCCTCAGACGCGGAACCCCGAAGTGCCGGATTCATGCTGGACTTCCGGGTTCCCTGCGTGTGTACGCATGCACGGAAGGGCGTGCATGCGCACAAAGACCGCGCCGTGTCTGGACATCAGACACGGCATACAGAGGAAGGCGGGGGGGGGGGATGCCGGCATTTAACGATCCCGCTTGTAAGCGGGATCGTCTATAAACGTCCTAAGTCCCTTGGGGCAGGGAGGGACCCGTTTTTTATTACAAGTGTCCAGCACCAGCCACATTGCTGATGCTATATAAATAATAATTAATAATAGTTGCTTCACTTCCTTGTTCCTCAAGTTCCCCAGCTACAAAATAATAGGGAAGCTTTCCATTGTGAAGCACTTTGAAAGCTGCTGATGGGAGCACTATCTCAGAAATGCTTCAAAAACCTCCAAATTATTTTGCTAACTGTAAGCCAGACTTTGTTGCTTGGGCACATCGCTGAAGCATTTGTGGCTATTTGTAACATCAAAAAGTGATTTGTGAGTAATATAGGGAAAGTGATAGCACTGTTTTGTTTCACTGAATAGAGGAACAGTAAACACATATAGGTGAGTCTTCTATACAAAGAAGTTCAATAGAAAAGCAACAGAAGAATATAAACTAAACAAAAGGTTTGAGGGTGCAGCCACATGACACATCCTGGGCAGGCTACCATGCCTTGGGTAGCCTTAACCCAGTCTGGACCACACAGTGCAGTGCATTGTGTATCCGGTGATGGCCAGCTGTTCCCAGGGTGAGTAGCTGGCTACTACACCGCATCCTCGAAAAACGTCCAAGGATGTGATGGGTATCAGCTTTACCCCCCAATACCCCTTAGCCTGTGGCCCTTTCTGCTCTGCTTCACAGCGAACTCCGTGGCGAGGGTTTGTGAGGTCGCCCGCTGCCATGGCACGGCTGGGGGTGGGAATTTGGTCACGCTGGGGAAGGGAACCGAAGCAGGGCCGCGCACCCACTTTTCTGGTTGGCGCTGCTGGCCACCCCAGCTGTGGCGGGGTATCTGACAGTGACCTGGCTGCCCAGCTGGCCCACAGGGAGGAGATGGGGGCAATCATCTGCCCAGCTTTGCCACATTTGCCCCACACCACACTCACTGCAGGTTGCCTCATAAGGTGCTCTCACAAGCATGGCAGTGGGAGTTATGTTCCTGTGATTTTATGGACAAGAACTGCCATCTACAAATCACTTATGATGAAGTTCCATTGAAATCTGATGTAAGTCGGTTTGTGGATCACGCCCCAGATGTTGGAAAACAAGTGAGTTGTGAGACTGATTGAGTGTCCCAAATTTTACTGCCTTGCAGTTTTACCGTACACCTTTAGGTAATTTTTAATATCCATTACAAGGACACTAAAGGGATACGAGTTAGTGATACCAGCTTGTACATTCTTAATCAGTCAAGAAACTAGAGTTCTTCTTTCACCAAGGCATACAATACATTTTGAAAAACAAGAAAGCTCCAGATTTCCCTCACACAGATTTACACAATACTCATGCCAAACCGTCAACAATAGTAAATATTTTTAAATTATAAATTTAAAACGTTAAATTATTTAGTTTTTAAAATTCCTTTTGTTCATTACATATATTATATAATATAAATTATGCATCTTATAAATATCTAAAATATACAGGTGTGTCTACACATGAATGATTTTGTATATATGCATTTCTGCATATGTATTTTAAATATATATCTACACACATAAGATAATGCATATATAAATTTGACCAACACATGCACACACCCCTTCCTGCATACTATGACTGAGAAGTCACCTGACCATCCCCTCCATGCTGCTGCAGCTGAGTCATCCTCCTTCCTCTGCCAAAGACAGATGATTATTCAGCAAGGTCTTTTAAAAATGAATGACAGATGAATATTTTTTCTTCTGTCAGTCTTTTATAAACTGATCTTGACTTCTTACACCCCACACCTTAATATCCCCAGCAATTTGTACCATGTTAGCAATAACACTTCCAAAAAGGAGCAATACAATATTAATGCAGGGTAGAAAAGTATCCCCCTCAGATGATTTGTTTTCACATACATATGTGGATCATGCATATGTTCAAATGCCAAGAGGAGGAAAACAATGTGGAATTTGGATTTATAACCCTTACAATTATTTTTATTTAAGCTGAATTCATTTCACATTTTGATGATCAGCATTTTGGGTTAACTAGCAGGAAACTATTTGTCTTCTACTGTGTCTTTCTCTAAGGGTTAATTTTCATTGCTTGTTCTGGATGTCGAAACAATACCATCTAGCATCATGCCAGAGAATTGTGCAATAAACTTGCTAGATTAGTTCCTTAAAAAAATTGTGTCAGTAAAATAAATAAAAATCTCCAACCCAGAACTGCAACTTCCTTGTTACATTAATCTGCATTTAAAAAAACAACAGCTAAACAAACTTATGAAACATTTTATTTCTATATTAATGTGCTATAGATGTCAAAAACCCCAGGGAATATAATTTACAAAATAACATTGTTTCCTCTGAAGTGATCTAGGCTGATGGCTGTTTGTTTGTATGCACAACTGGACATTTTCAACAAGGGTGCATAGCAAGAGACATGGACAATGAGCCTTCTTCAGCTTTAAAGCCCCATCTGCCAGTATTTCCACTGGATATGACAGCCGGAAGATCTGTAAAGTGCTAGTGAACAGCCTCTGCACCTGTCAGCCCTTTGCAGACGCTGCTCTACTTCATTTTTCTAGCACAAGATCTGCCCAGCAGAGCTTAAAATCTAGGAAAAACAACCTGGGAAGAGACTGGCATATTATTATATGAAGAATTAGGTTTCTTACCTGCAATGCAACATCATTTAAGCCGGTTCCACGGATCTTGATAGCATTCTTTCTTCAGTGCTATGGCTGCAAAAGCAATGATGTCATGGGGAGGAAGCAGTAACAGTCATGTGACTGCATCCTCCTCTATAGGAGAGAGAGAGAGAGATTGAGAGAGAGACCGGTTTGTAATCCTGAAGAATTAATCTCAGGCAGTGAAACTTTGCTCACCCTTTCCCATGCATTGCACATTGTGATTTACAAGCTGTTCATTATAATAAGATGACTACTGTATTTCACTCTCAGGCTGATTTTTAAAAAAATAGGGGTTAAGATTTTTCGCAGCACAGCACTCACATTATCTATTAATGAGAAACTATTAAGTATGAACTCTTATGTATCCATATTTATATGAAACTATTACTTATATCACCATGGGGCCCAGAGACACCACTGATACGTTTTATGAAGAGAAAAAAGAGCTAACTATCACAGTAGATTCAAAGAGAGAGAGACTGCAATTCCACCCCAAACTCGGACATCTCCAGTTCATCACCACACACCCCTTTCAAATCTATCTAGAATGCTGTTGCTGAAAGCCCTTTCCCCTCCAACCCACTGGACCATCATACACCCTCTTTGAATTAGTTCACTTGGTTTTCTTCTATCTGTTGTATCTAGGGTCTTATTGTTACTTCTAAGCATCAGCTGCTTCTTCTACGACTCATCTCTCCCCCACACCTCCAACCCATTTTCTCTGTCCGCATCAAGTCCCAGCCTAATCATGTATGTCGTTCACACACTTGTAGTTTCTTCCACGCTTTGCTTGCATCAGCTTCTCTGTTACGTACTAACCCCCCCATATACCTTTTCGTTTAATTCCTGTTTTAAAACTTCCATTAAAATTTTTTGCAATTTTTTTCACAAATAATCCACCTAAAACATAGCAAATATTTACAAGATCTTCACTCTCTGGCTTTGACATTGTTGGCCATCCAGCATGCAATGTCTCTGAAACATTCTCTAAGGGTATTTTTGGATTGTGATTTCCACTACCGACATCTGTATCCTATCAGACAAGTCATTTGCAGAAATTGTTTACAACTATCTACAATTGTCTTCTCCATTAATAATAATAAATTTTATTTATATAGTGCTCTGAACGGCACACAAGGCACTTTACAATGATAAAAATACAACAAACCACCATAACAACTTAATAAAATCAATTTAAACAGTTAAAAAGGGGAGAGAAAAAATACATGAAAGGGAACAATTCCACAATGCTTTACAGTTATTTTCTAGCCTCGTGTTCTGTTAATGTCGATGGTACACTATGCAATATAAATAAAAAAGTGTAAATAATTTCCATGCTTTTTGACATTTAAGTTTTGTTGTAATGTATGTTCTTCTTCAAGAATCTCTGCGATTCTCACTCTTGGGATTCACTTCCTGCTTTGCAGGTACCAGAAAACCTCTCGTCAGCAGTATCCAGGCACAATATGCCTGGAAAAGACTAGAACATGGTGAGGGCTCCGCCCCTCCATCCCCCTCCCATCCTAAGCAAAGCGCGGACCCGCATTGCGAGGAATGGGCTAGTATAAACAGGGGGAGGAGCCCTCACCGCCTCAGTTCCTTCCAACCGCGTAGCATTGGAAGACCTCTCAGCGCCGCTCAACGTTATTCAGTAGTAAACTGTAAGAAGAAAAGAAATTCCGTGAGTTACTGAGTGCTTCCCTAGCCCGCGGGGGCCTTTTTCCCAGGCTTAGTCCACCCCTCGGGGTAAGCGGGAATGCCCAAGCAACCGGGCTTCAGAAGATGTAGTTCTTGTCCCGCTACCCTTTCTATTAGCGACCAGCATGCTCTCTGTTTAGCCTGTTTGGGAGAGGCCCATAATACCCAGGCTTGCAGAGCCTGCTCAGTCTTGTCTGAGAGGCCAAACGGGTCAGGGCTCTCCATCTACAGGACCTATTAATGAAAAGGGCACTAGAGGGTGGAGAAGAGGGGCCTCTCAGGCTCCCCACCCGGCACTCCGCGACACCGGCAATGGAACCGGGACAGAGGACACCGACGGAACCGGCACAACACGGCTCCGAGGGATCACTGTCGGTACCGAGGCCCGTGGTACCGTCTCCTCCGAAGGACAGTTCTCACACCCCCAGTACCATCCACTCCATGGAAGGTGGTACCGACATGCCCCGTGTGCATAGCTCTACCCGTTCCTCGGAGCAAGGTACTAAAAGAGCTGAAGGAGAAAAATAGAAAAAGAAAAGCTCCACACGGGAAGCACCGGAGCGGGCCGGAACAGGGGACGTGGTGGCTCCCCAGTTGCAGGAAGCATCACTGTCAGGACCAACGGGTGTGATGCCACAACTACAGCCTCTGCAACCGACGGCTCCGACGGCGCGGTCCGTCCCGCCCCTGTTGCTCACACTACCACCAACGGTGCCAAGGGACTCGCACTCCCAGTCACACAGGCATTACCGCTCGCGGTCCCGATCCCCGTGGTACCGGGATGAGCGCGGAATCCCACTGAGGTACCATAGGGAATGCAGATCCTGCTCGCCGTGCTCCTGCTGTTCACCCTACAACCTGAGGGACAGGTGCCATGAGTACACCTACATCCCAGGCTACCTATACCGGTCCCAGAGCCCATCAACCTATAGGACGAGAGCGGATTTCGAGCTCGTGACACGATCGGTACTGGAACTTCCCTATGTATCCCCCGCTCCCACCGAGGGCAGCACCGACAGCGACAATATCTCGTCCCCCACCTTCGGATGCAGGTTCGGTGCCGGCACCCCAGGACATCGGCACCGTTGATGCCAGCACTGGAGAGCGCGATGACGCAATCACAGGACGAAAGGTTAGAACCATCTGGACCTACGGAGCTACTAACCTCGCTATTGGGAAATCCAAGAGAGGAGGCGGTAGCGGCATGAATTGCAGTAGCCTCCCCAGGGAGATCTGCATCTCGTTCATCATCCTCGTCATCACCATCACTGGAGGAAGATGAGACAATATCCCCTCCCCCTCCGGATGCCATATTGGACCCCAATATATCCTTGGCAACTGAGGATTCTAAAGCCTTCTAGGCAATGCTCAGGAGGATAGCATCCTCCCTCCCCAAACTCCCTACAAGGGTAGTTAAAAAATCCCAAATGGGGACGATATTTTGGATTTTAGGGGCAGGTGAATCTGGTCACATAATGCTATCTCTGTTAGAGCAGCTGTTGGAAACTGTCTCAGCCATCTGGAGTAAACCCGCTTCTGTCACCTACTAATAAGCTAGCAGACTCCTTATACGCTGTACTGAAGGAGGGGGCTCAGATTTTTCACAAACACCCCCCTCCCACAAACTCCCTAGTGATTGCCGCAGCATTGGTAAAAGCCCGAGCGGGAGGGTTACAGACATCTCTATCGGACAGGGAGGGAAGGAGACTGCACGTATTGGGAAGGAAAATATTTTCCTTGGACTCCCTGTCATTCAGAATTGCCAATTATGCATCTGCTATGTACGGCTACCAGCACTGGTTATGGTCAAGGCTCAGCAGCACCACAGACCCTAATCAGATAGCGGCTCTCCAGAAGGAAGGCATGCAGATGGCTCAATTTCGACCTTACCTCTCCAGGCCCGATCTGGCCACTCTCGTCCATGCCTTCATCACCTCGAGGCTAGACTACTGCAACGCGCTTTACGTGAGGCTTCCCTTGTTTCTGGTTCGGCGGCTGCAGCTAATGCAGAATGCAGCGGCCCATCTCCTGACGGGGATGGGGTGGCATGAGCACATAACACCAGTGCTCCGCACTCTGCACTGGCTGCCTATAGCGTACCGAGCCAGATTCAAGGTGTTAGTATTGATTTACAAAGTCCTGTAAGGCCTTGGCCCCTCATATCTCGGGGACCGCCTTGCCCTCCGTGCCTCAGAGCGATCCCTTCGGTCCACCAGGGGTGCCTTCCTGGAGGTCCCCCGTGTAAGATGGGGGGTCACAATGGAGAGGGCATTCTCAGTGGCCGGGCCACGGTTGTGGAACTCCCTCCCGGAGAAAGGCTCGCCTGGCCCTGGGCCTGTTGGCCTTTCAACGCATCTGTAAGACTTGGCTGTTCGCCCAGGCCTTCGGAGGGAAGGGTGGGGGGGGGTTAATGTTTGAGGGGGGTGTTTTAAATTTGTTTTAATTATTATATTGTAGATTTTTTTTATGTTTAAAAATTGTTTTTATATTATGTTGGAAGCTACCCCGAGATGCCGTAGGCATAGGGGGTGGCATATAAATATAAATAAATAAATAAATAAAATAAATTTCATCTGACTGCAAATATGCACATGGCTAATGCCAATGTCAGAGGCATGGCATCTGCCATTGCACTGCGGAGGCATGCATGGCTCTGTTCCACAGCTCTGACACAGGAAAATAAAACAAGTATAGAGGACTTACCATTTGATTGCGAAGGGCTCTTCTCCGCATCTACTGACGACATCCTGAAAAAAATTAAAGAAATGAATCAAATGGCCAGATCTACAGGGGTTATACGCACCATCCGTAAGAAACCCTACCCTACCCCAAGTCCCTATGCCTTTTCTCCTAGAAGGCCCGCATACCCGTCGTATAACTACAATGCGGGGAAGCGTTTCCAGCAGTAGACCTCGTTCCAGTACCATCAACCACAAGGCCCTCAACAATGCAAGGCTTTTAAATAGACAGAGGGGCCAAGGCAAAGCATCCTCCAATTCATCTTCTGGACAGCATACAAAGTCCAGTTTTTAATGACACCTTGATCAAGGGAAATTATGAGGATAGCCCCTCATTCCAGGACCACCTGTTGCCCTTCCTACCCCAGTGGGAGCCCATTTCCACCGACGGCTGGGTCAGAGAAATTATCCAATTTGGCTATGCCATCCAGTTCCACTCCCTCCCTCCCTCCTCCACCTGCCCCCTAAGGGGCTCCCCCCCCAACTCAAATACTAGTTGAAATTCAGAAACTCCTCCAAAAGGGGGTCATTGAGCCAGTCCTCAAGTCTGAGCTTAATACTGGTTTTTATTCTAGATTTTTTATGGTTCCTAAAATGGACAAGGGCTTCCGCCCTATTCTGGGCCTCAGACAACTCAATAAGTTTGCCCATAAATTTAAGTATCGCATGACCTCCCTACCCATTATCTTTATGGGTCTGCGGCAAGTTGACTGGTTAGTTTCCCTTGATCTACAGGATGCCTATTTTCATATTTCTATCCGTCCATCTCACCGCAAATACTTACGCTTCATTGCAGGAAACCTTCAGTTCCAGTATAGGGCCCTTCTGTTTGGACTGTCTACGGCACGACGCGTCTTCACCAAATGTGTCGCGGTGGTCGCTGCTCATCTCCGACAGTTAAAGGTCAGAATATTTCCGTATCTAGATGATTGGCAGCAAGAACTTCAACAACATCTGCAATGGACAATGTCACTGCTCAAGGGTCCAGGTTTCGTCATCAACCTACCCAAATCACATCTACGCCCCTCCCAGCACTTACCCTTCATAGGGGCAATACTAGACACTCACCAGGTGAAAGCATATCTGCCAACAGAGAGATTCCTCGCCATAGGCCGTGCTCTGGACGTTCTTCAATCCCAACCGACTAAGTCAGTTTGCTTCTTCCTTCACTTACAGGGACTGATGGCATCCACTATGATGATGACGACACCATATGCACATCTTCACATAAGGCCGCTCCAACAATGGTTGGCGCAGAACTATACCCCAGCCCTCCACCTGCTCAACATGAAGTTATCAATAACACAAGGACTTCTCAAGAACCTACAGTGGTGGACAGATGTGGACCAAGTCCTAAAGGGAGTGCCTTTCAATCCTCAAGGCATCCATGCATCAATCACTTCAGACGCCTCTCTAACTGGCTGGGGTGCTCACATGGGAGACATTCAAATGCATGGACTATGGTCTCCAGAAGAGACATGCCTTCATATGAACATGTTAGAACTCAGGGCAATACGATGGGCTCTAAAAGCTCTACTGGTCCACATCAGGGGAAAGAACATTCTAATTGAAACAGACAATACCACAGCTATGTGGTACGTCAACAAGCAAGGTGGAGCAAGATCCACACGCCTATCCAAGGAAGCAGAGATCATCTGGCATTGGTGTATAGGACACGACATGTTCAAGCAATTCATTTGGCAGGCCAAGACAACTCAGTGACAGACCTTCTCAGCCGCAAGATGGCGGACCAGCATGAATGGTCACTGAAAGAGGAGATCCTACTGGACATTTTTGGGGAATGGGGGACGCCGATGATAGATCTGTTCGTGTCACAAGAGAACACAAAGCTCCCAGAATTCTGCAGCCGGGCAGGACTAGCACCAGGATCAATATCGGATGCCTTTGCAATCTCCTGGCACGGGACCTTCCTCTATGCCTTTCCCCCAATCCCTCTCCTCCACAGAGTTTTATGCAAGATCAGGGCAGACAAGGCCCATCTGATCCTGACTGCCCCCTTTTGACCCCACCAAACCTGGTTCCAAACCTTACAAACAATGGCATCACACGTCAAGACCCTCCCACTCATACACAACCTTCTGTCTCGGGCTCAGGGGAGGATCCTGCACCACGATTTGCAGATGCTCCACCTCTCCACATGGTTGATCCTACCCTAATAAGGAATGCACCTCCAGAAGTCTCTGGGATTATGCTAAATTCCCGGCGATGCTCTACCCGTAGGTGCTGAGAGATGAAGTGGAGGCGTTTTTCTAAGTGGTGTGAATCACAGTCCAACCCTCTACACTCCCTAAATATGAATCACGTTTTTCTGTATCTTCTGACCTTACAGAAATCGTCTCTCCAGTCCATCTATAAAGGTGCACCTAGCGGCGCTATCATCACGTCTACAACCAGAAGGCCAGGAAACCTTGTTTTCTCATTTTCTGATGAAGTCTTTTTGGAAGGGGTTGGTGAATACTTTCCCACCAAGATCTTAACCTGCACCCCAGTGGAACTTGAACCTTGTGTTATCAAAATTGATGTCCCCTCCTTTTGAACCCTTAGCCTCATGTACCATGGAAAATCTAACCATCAAGACTACTTTCCTGGTAGCAATCACCTGAGCACCGAGAATGAGTGAACTGATTGCTCTTAGAGCTTCACCACCTTATATCTTGTTTCATAGAGACAAAGTCGACCTAAGGACTGATCCAACTTTTGTCCCCAGGATAGCTTCTCCTTTTCAACAGAATCAGACAAATTCGTTACCAGTGTTTTCCCCAAAGCCTCATACTTCGCTTGCAAAATGGGCGCTTCACACTTTGGACCTCAAAAGAGCTTTAGCTTTTTACACTGAACGAACTAAGAGCATCAGAGCATGTGACTATTTGTTTATATTGTATGGAGGCCAGAGGATCGGAGTCAAGATATCCTNCCCCCCCAACTCAAATACTAGTTGAAATTCAGAAACTCCTCCAAAAGGGGGTCATTGAGCCAGTCCTCAAGTCTGAGCTTAATACTGGTTTTTATTCTAGATTTTTTATGGTTCCTAAAATGGACAAGGGCTTCCGCCCTATTCTGGGCCTCAGACAACTCAATAAGTTTGCCCATAAATTTAAGTATCGCATGACCTCCCTACCCATTATCTTTATGGGTCTGCGGCAAGGTGACTGGTTAGCTTCCCTTGATCTACAGGATGCCTATTTTCATATTTCTATCCGTCCATCTCACCGCAAATACTTACGCTTCATTGCAGGAAACCTTCAGTTCCAGTATAGGGCCCTTCTGTTTGGACTGTCTACGGCACGACGCGTCTTCACCAAATGTGTCGCGGTGGTCGCTGCTCATCTCCGACAGTTAAAGGTCAGAATATTTCCGTATCTAGATGATTGGCAGCAAGAACTTCAACAACATCTGCAATGGACAATGTCACTGCTCAAGGGTCCAGGTTTCGTCATCAACCTACCCAAATCACATCTACGCCCCTCCCAGCACTTACCCTTCATAGGGGCAATACTAGACACTCACCAGGTGAAAGCATATCTGCCAACAGAGAGATTCCTCGCCATAGGCCGTGCTCTGGACGTTCTTCAATCCCAACCGACTAAGTCAGTTTGCTTCTTCCTTCACTTACAGGGACTGATGGCATCCACTATGATGATGACGACACCATATGCACATCTTCACATAAGGCCGCTCCAACAATGGTTGGCGCAGAACTATACCCCAGCCCTCCACCTGCTCAACATGAAGTTATCAATAACACAAGGACTTCTCAAGAACCTACAGTGGTGGACAGATGTGGACCAAGTCCTAAAGGGAGTGCCTTTCAATCCTCAAGGCATCCATGCATCAATCACTTCAGACGCCTCTCTAACTGGCTGGGGTGCTCACATGGGAGACATTCAAATGCATGGACTATGGTCTCCAGAAGAGACATGCCTTCATATGAACATGTTAGAACTCAGGGCAATACGATGGGCTCTAAAAGCTCTACTGGTCCACATCAGGGGAAAGAACATTCTAATTGAAACAGACAATACCACAGCTATGTGGTACGTCAACAAGCAAGGTGGAGCAAGATCCACACGCCTATCCAAGGAAGCAGAGATCATCTGGCATTGGTGTATAGGACACGACATGTTCAAGCAATTCATTTGGCAGGCCAAGACAACTCAGTGACAGACCTTCTCAGCCGCAAGATGGCGGACCAGCATGAATGGTCACTGAAAGAGGAGATCCTACTGGACATTTTTGGGGAATGGGGGACGCCGATGATAGATCTGTTCGTGTCACAAGAGAACACAAAGCTCCCAGAATTCTGCAGCCGGGCAGGACTAGCACCAGGATCAATATCGGATGCCTTTGCAATCTCCTGGCACGGGACCTTCCTCTATGCCTTTCCCCCAATCCCTCTCCTCCACAGAGTTTTATGCAAGATCAGGGCAGACAAGGCCCATCTGATCCTGACTGCCCCCTTTTGACCCCACCAAACCTGGTTCCAAACCTTACAAACAATGGCATCACACGTCAAGACCCTCCCACTCATACACAACCTTCTGTCTCGGGCTCAGGGGAGGATCCTGCACCACGATTTGCAGATGCTCCACCTCTCCACATGGTTGATCCTACCCTAATAAGGAATGCACCTCCAGAAGTCTCTGGGATTATGCTAAATTCCCGGCGATGCTCTACCCGTAGGTGCTGAGAGATGAAGTGGAGGCGTTTTTCTAAGTGGTGTGAATCACAGTCCAACCCTCTACACTCCCTAAATATGAATCACGTTTTTCTGTATCTTCTGACCTTACAGAAATCGTCTCTCCAGTCCATCTATAAAGGTGCACCTAGCGGCGCTATCATCACGTCTACAACCAGAAGGCCAGGAAACCTTGTTTTCTCATTTTCTGATGAAGTCTTTTTGGAAGGGGTTGGTGAATACTTTCCCACCAAGATCTTAACCTGCACCCCAGTGGAACTTGAACCTTGTGTTATCAAAATTGATGTCCCCTCCTTTTGAACCCTTAGCCTCATGTACCATGGAAAATCTAACCATCAAGACTACTTTCCTGGTAGCAATCACCTGAGCACCGAGAATGAGTGAACTGATTGCTCTTAGAGCTTCACCACCTTATATCTTGTTTCATAGAGACAAAGTCGACCTAAGGACTGATCCAACTTTTGTCCCCAGGATAGCTTCTCCTTTTCAACAGAATCAGACAAATTCGTTACCAGTGTTTTCCCCAAAGCCTCATACTTCGCTTGCAAAATGGGCGCTTCACACTTTGGACCTCAAAAGAGCTTTAGCTTTTTACACTGAACGAACTAAGAGCATCAGAGCATGTGACTATTTGTTTATATTGTATGGAGGCCAGAGGATCGGAGTCAAGATATCCTCGCAACGGCTTTCCAAATGGATTATCCTATGTATACAAAAGTGTAAAGTTCCACCCTTGGGCTTAAGATCACACTCTACTCGAGCTACTGCTACATCTCTTGCTAATTTTCATGGGATACATCTCTCGGACATATGTAGAGCTGCCACATGGGCATCAGTGCATACCTTTACTAAGCACTATTCACTGGACCTTGCAGCCAGGTCAGACTCCCAGGTGGGGAAAGCAGTTCTTAATTCATTATTGGATGGACGTCCTCAACTCCCACTCCTTGAGGTAGGTGTTACAACTGCTTATTACTCTCCCAAGAGTGAGAATCGCGGAGATCCTCGAAGAAGAAATAGAGGTTACTTACCAGTAACTCTGTTCTTCGAGAGAGCTCCACGTATTCTCACATCCCGCCCTCCTTCCCCCGATGGACATTGCTGGGGTCTTCCGGACTGGGGTTGGAAGGAACTGAGGTGGTGAGGGCTCCTCCCCCTATTTATACTAGCCCATCCCTCGTGATGCGGGCCCGCGCTTTTCTCAGGATGGAAGGGGGGATGGAGGGGCGGAGTCCTCACCATGTTCTAGTCTTTTCCAGGCATATTCTGCCTGGATACTGCTGACGAGAGGTTTTCCGGTACCTGCGAAGCAAGAAGTGAATCCCAAGAGTGAGACTACGCGGAGCTCTCTCGAAGAACAGAGTTACTGGTAAGTAACCTCTATTTGTCTAATATTTTTTTGAATTGCATTTATAATTAATTTTCATGGTTTTTTTTGAGTTTAAGTTAGGGTAAAATCTATTTTTTGAAATGGTTTTGAAGTGGAAAGCTTTTTGTTTTGTAAAATGGTGCTACCTTTAATGGTTTTTTAAACTGGATAGTTTTTTGTTTTGGAAAATATGCTCTATATAGAAATTCCATCTAAGCATGTGCACTAGCATGGTATCCCACCCTTGAGTGCAGTGCAAATATCCTTGTGCAAGTTGCCTTGTACTTAGCCTTAACCAGGGACCTATGCTCATGGCATTTTCCCCATTTCCCCCAACAGAGAAAACACACTGGCCGCAATCCAATGCTGTGTGGATTGCCGCACGGAACCACGTGCACATGGTTTGCACATGGCATAATGTGCTGGAAATGCAACTCCACATGAGTTGCGTGCGGTTGTGCATGCACACATGCGGCTCCATGCAGGATCCGCACAGCATTGGATCGGAGTCACTGAATACAGGTCTCTGGCTTCACCCTTCTCTTCAGTGCAGTGCTTTGCATTACTGAGTAGAAAGATAAACAAAGCAAACTTTAGAATTTTGCATTAGGTACTGGATATGTACCCAATTTAGTGTCCACTTTTCCCCATGCTAGTCTTACATTTGAAATGCCCTATCTTGGCTAGCTCACAAGCCCAATATCTTCCTTCATAGTTCAAATCTTCTTCTGCTGTTCTGCCTCAGAGAAAGCAGACAGCTAAAAACAGGATAGTTGAAACTAATTTATCTGCAAATGGGATCAAATAGAGATTGCAGAGAGGGCACACAAGAGAGGGCACACCTTATAGAGAGTACTCTTCTATTTTTTTATTTATTCAAAATTTATATCCTGCCCCTCCTGCCCTCAGGGCAGCCCGGGGCGGCGAACAACATTCAATAAAAATATTTACAAATTTTAAACAATTTAAAATTACAATATTTATTTATTTATTTCTAAATTTATACCCCGCCCCTCTTGAGAACAGCTAGGGGCGACTTCCAACAATAAAAACATATACAAAAATATCAACAATTTAAAATACATCAAAATATAAATTCAAAATATTAAAACAGGGCCCCGGGAGACAATCAAAACATTAAAACAATAAATAGAGTAGGGGAGATAAAACCCTCTAACCCACCCACCCACCTTCCCCAAAGGCTTGGGTGAACAGCCAGGTTTTACAACTTTGCCGGAATGTCAAAAGGCTTGGGGCCAGGCGAGCTTCCTCCGGAAGGGAGTTCCAGAGGCGCGGCGTGGTCACCGAGAATGCCCTCTCCATTGTGGCCCCCCGCTTTACGTGGGGGACCTCCAGGAAGGCACCCCCGGCAGACCGAAGGAGCCGCTCTAGGGCACGGAGGGTGAGGCGGTCCCTGAGGTATGAGGGGCCCAGACCGTGAAGGGCCTTATAGATCAACACCAAAACCTTGAACCTAGCTCGGCACGCTATTGGCAACCAGTGCAGAGTGCACAGGTGTAATGTGGTGTAATGTGCTCCCGACGACCCATCCCCGAAAGGAGACAGGCCGCCGCATTCTGCACTAGCTGCAGCCTCCGACCCAGGAACAAGGGTAGCCCCACGTAGAGTGCATTGCAGTAGTCCAGCCTCGAGGTGATGAAGGCATGGATGAGGGAGGCCAGGTCCGGCCGGAGACACAGGGTCGCAGCCTCCGCACCAGATACAGCTGGTAAAAGGCAGCCTTAGCGACTGCCTCCAGTTGCCGCTCCAGACAAAGATCTGCGTCCAATATCACCCCCAGACTGAACCTGCTGAGCTATAGGAGGGCAAACCCTCCCAATCAGGGGGGCCGACACCTCCCTTGCTCTCCCCACCAACATCACCTCCGTCTTATCGGGGTTGAGGTTCAATCTGCTCTGCCGCATCCATTCCGCCACGGCCTCCAAACACTAGGACAGCAACGAGACAGCAGGGTCTGGGTCAGTTGAAAAAGAGAGGTACAGCTGGGTATCATCAGCCTATTGGTGACATCGCACCCCGAACCCTCTCACGACCTCCCCTAAGGGCTGCATATATACATTAAATAATAATGGAGACAGAATAGAACCCCGCAGAACGCCGCATGATAAGGCGCGGGGGCAAGATGTCTCATCCCCCAACACAACCCGCTGGCTTTTCCCCGAGAGGAATGAACAGAACCATTCAAGAACAGTCCCATCCAGACCCCCCAGGTCACGCAGCCGTCTCAACAGCAGCCCATGGTCCAGGGTGTCAAAAGTGGCCGAGAGATCTAGCAGGATGAGAAATGTTGAACATCCTGCATCCATCTCCCGGCGGAGATCGTCAATCAAGGCCACCAATGCCGTCTCAGTGTCATAGCCGGGACAGAACCCAGATTAAAACAGGTCTAGGAAACTGATGCTATCCAGATGCACCTGGAGCTGGAGTGCCACCACCTGCTCAATAACCTTCCCTAAAAAGGGAAGGTTAGACACAGGTCGTTAGCTGGCAAGTGCATCCACGTCCAAAGATGGTTTCTTCAGCAGGGGGCGC
The DNA here is from genome assembly GCA_003113815.1 of Sphenodon punctatus. Lineage (NCBI taxonomy): Eukaryota > Metazoa > Chordata > Lepidosauria > Sphenodontia > Sphenodontidae > Sphenodon > Sphenodon punctatus. The sequence goes on along the minus strand of QEPC01000801.1, from coordinate 3,155,262 downwards.
ACCACAGCCTCCTTGAGGCTGGGCGACAACCTCCCCTGCTGCAAGGACGCGTTCACTACCCTCGCCAGCACCGTCCCCAACGTCTCCCTGGCGGCTTTCACCAACCAGGATGGGCAAATGCGGGGAATATGTGGGGGGAAACCCCACCCCCCACCCCTACCCCTTGCCAAAAACCTGACGAACAGCCAGGTCTTACATACATGCTGAAACAGCAGGAGAGTGGGAGACAATCGAGCCTCCTCTGGGAGCGAATTCCACAGCACAGGGATGGCCACCGGAAAAGATCTAACATTGGGGGCCACCTGCCTTGCTCGGGGAACCTCCAAAAAGGCCCCAACAAGAGATTTAACCACCCCCAGGTCCCCCAAGCCCTCGCCCACCAACATCACCTCCGTCTTGTCAGGATTCAATTGCAGATGGCTCGACCTCATCCAAGCCCCACCCCCCAGCTGACAGGCACTGGGAAAATGAGACTCCATAGCCTGGATCAATGGAAAAGGAGAGGTAGAGCTGAGTGTCATCAGCATACTGATGACACTGCATGCCCTGAAACCCCCTCACGATCTCCCCTAATGGCTGCATATAGATGTTAAACAAGAGGGGGGACAGAATGGCACCCTGCGGGACTCCACATGTGAGGTCGTACACTCCCCCAAGACCACCCGGTGAGTTCTCCCGGCCGGGAACGAACGAAACCAGTCCAAGACCGTTCCGCCAATTCTGGCACGGTCCCGCAGGTGAGTCTATGGGGTGCTCTACACAAGAGTCAGGGGCGTAGCTATAATAGGTGCAGCAACATGCTATAAAAACATAGACATAACCTCTCCAGGGTACATGAGCCTGTGGGCTGAGGGGCTCACACGCATATAGAATGTATATGCACACTGGAGTGGAGTGCCCCAGCAGCAGATCCATTCCATTTTCTGTACCAAAACCCATTCCCACCTAGCTATGCGCTCCTGACAAGAGTACTCGACACAAGAATAGTGTTTTGTCAGGTACAGAACACAGTACTGTCATAGCCAGCCTTGCATTTATATGGAGGGATGTTTAGGATGGCACAGTCATCAACCAAGTAGACTTTAAATATGCATTGCATACCCATCAGGCCAGAACTCTGTGGAGAGGGCACCCTATCATTACTATTATAATTTAGTGACAAAGAATAGCAGCATTTTCCAGAAGTCAGACTAATCAGTGTTTAAACTTATGATCACTGCTTTCAAAGTGTTAAAACTCCAAAGTTCCTTTTTTATAGGATTCCCTCGTAAATACATTTAGCGAAAGAAAAATGAAAATCTGTTTTTCTTACCTAGTGAATGTTCCTTCTCTCTCTTTGGGAGGCAGGCAGTCCAGTCTGGGTTTAGCTCCTCCACTCCACTGAGAGGCAGGATCAAATTTTGATTGGCAGCTGACCTGGAGGAGGAGCTAACCCTGGCTTGATGCCCCAGATGCTGAAACTAACAAAGCTACTGCACAAAAACTAGTAACGCTCAAAAATTAAAAAATTGCACCTGGGTGTGTGTGTGTGTGTGTGTGTGTGCAGACTTTGTTATTCCCTGTGGTGGTGGGTCCCAATAAGAGGGAAAAAAGGAACAAGAAAGGTACACAGAGAGGAGAAACATGATCATCTCCCTTTCTATGTACATCTAAGAAGAATTTTATATATGAAGAAGAGGGACTACCGCTGCACCCCCTTTCCTAAAGAATACTTCGTCTAGGGTCAACAGGGAAGAATTCTGTATGGAAAAGTGCCCAAGAGGGAACCCAATTAGACTGACTTCTGAACAGAGAAAAGACTTTGGCCCAACCAGAAGGGTCAGACTGCCTGCCTCCCCAGGAGAGAGAAGGAAAATTCACCATGTAAGAAAACCAAATTTTCCCTCTCCTGGGGAGGCAGGCAGTCCTGTCTGGAACTTGCCCAAACAGTGACTCCCCAAAAGAGGGTGGAAAGCTAGAAATTAACTGAAAATGACTTTTCCCCAGGACTGAAGTTTCCAAAGGCCTAAGTCAGTATTCTCTGCAAGACCAGTCTACCAAAAGCAGCTCTTGCCGAGGCCCAAATGTGAATTTTGTAGTGGTGGGGGAAGGTATGTATGGACGACCAGCACACTGCCCTACAAATGTCCCCGTAGTAGTGCCATGTACTACTAGCGCAGCAGCTACTAGTGGCACTTCTGAGAGAGTGTAGGGATTATTAGACCTCTGGACTTGTAGGCTAGCGCTGTGTAGCCCCTCAACCAGCGAGCTAGTGTAACTGTAGACACTTTCCCTCCTCTCTGACCTTGTCTGAAGGCCAAAAAGAGGGCTGAATCCACCCTAAAATATTTCATCCATTCCAGGTAGATTTTGAGGACCCGCCTGACATCCAGTCTGTACCACCTAATCTCCTGCAGGTGCTGCAGATTAGGAAAGAAGGGAGTTCAATATCCTGACTGCTATGGAAATCAGCGCTGACCTTCAGAAGGAATGCTGGATATAAACGGAGGGTCACCGTATCTCTTTATCTACTATCTACTTTATCAACTATTAGCGCCCTTAGCTCTGAAACTCTCTTGGCCAATGTAATGGCCACTAGGAAGGCTACTTTGAAGAACAATATCCAGAATGTAGCCCCATGAAGTGGTTCAAATGGTGGATTTAGTAGCACTTCAAGGACCACTTTCAGTCTCGAAGTCGGGAAACTATGTTTCATTGGGGGAATCATTGCAGCAGCCGTCCAGAGGAAGCAGCATTGAGGATGGCTCAATAGGCATTCATCTCTCTGTGGTGACAGAATAGATAACAGGATGGAGACCTGCCTACGTAGAGTGTTCACACTAATACCCTTTTCCTACGCCTTTTTGCAAAAAAGCTAGAACCTCAGGGATCCCGGCTTCTATAGCTCAAAGCCCTAGACTTTCTGCCTAGGAGTGGAAAGCCTGCCAGGTTGTGTTATAAGGGACCCGAGTTCACTGCACCAAAAAATCTTAAATTCTGCAACCAGTGAAGCCAAATTCGGCAAATTCACCGCGAGCATTAATATTTGCATAATTAACTTGATTTGCATAACTATGCATGCTGGGAAGCAAATTTGCAACAGGTTTGACATAGAATCACAACTTTGCTAACCCTCAAACATGGGAGGGTTCAGGGTGCGATGTCACCAATATGCTGATGATACTCAGCTGTATCTCTCTTTTTCAACTGACCCAGACCCTGCTGTCTCTTTGCTATCCCAGTGTTTGGAGGCCTTGGCTGAATGGATGTGGCAGAGCAGACTGAAGCTCAACCCCGATAAGATGGAGGTGATGTTGGTGGGGAGAGCGAGGGAGGTGTCAGTCCCCCTGATTGGGGGGGTTCGCCCTCCTATAGGCTCAGCAGGTTCGGAGTCTGGGGGTGATATTGGACACAGATCTCTGCCTGGAGCGACAGGTGGAGGTAGTGATGAAGGCCGCTTTCCGCCAGTTGTATCTGGTGCGGAGGCTGCGTCCATACATCTCCGGCCCGGACCTGGCCTCCCTCAACCATGCCTCTGTCACCTCGAGACTGGACTGCTGCAATGCGCTCTACACGGGGCTGTCCTTGTTCCTGGTGTGGAGGCTGCAGGTAGCACAGAATGCGGCGGCCCGGCTCCTTTCGGGGACAGGCCGTCGGGAGCACATAACACCTGTGCTCCGAACTCTGCACTGGTTGCCAATAACGAGCCGAGCCAGGTTCAAGGTTTTGGTATTGACCTTTAAGGCCCTTCAAGGTCAGGACCCCTCGTACCTCAGGGACCGCCTCGCCCTCCATGCCCCAGAGTGGCTCCTTCAGTCTGCCGGGGGTGCCTTCTTGGAGGCCCCCCGTGTTAAGCGGGGGGCCACAATGGAGAGGGCATTCTCGGTGGCCAGGCCGCGCCTTTGGAACTCCCTCTCGGAGGAAGCTCGCCTGGCCGCAAGCCTTTTAACATTCTGGTGAATTTGCAAAACCTGGCCGTTCGCCCAGGCCTTTGAGGAGAGGGAGAGGGTGGGTTAGGTTTTTTTTATCCCCCTCCACCCTTATTTATTGTATTATTTATTTTTATGTTCCCTGGTCCTGTTATAATTGTAATTTTATGAGTGTTTTAAAAATATTTTATAGTTGTATTTATAGATAGATAGAGAGAGAGAGACAGACAGTAAGCCGCCCTGAGCTGTTTCAGGAGGGGCGGGGTATAAATGTGAACAAATAAATAGATAAATAAATAAATAAACAAACATGACTCAAATCCTCTGGAATTTCAACACCCCAGAATTCCCACCTCATATTAAAACCCCAGACCTACCTCACCCAAACATAGGGCCTTTAGACCCCACCCACCCACAATTCATCTCCCAGGGGCCTATTTACCCTCGGGTCATGGTCACACCTCCCAGACGGATGGCAGCTGCAGCAGCAGTTTTAGTTTAGGGTCAGGCAACAAGTTTATGCCTGAGCCAGGATTTAAAGATTCTGCAGACAGCCCCCACTGCAGTTTCACTGCAATTTCAGCATGGTACTGCGAGAATTGGCTGATTCTGCAAAAATCACTGCAAATTGCAGCAACGCAGCCAACACGTGTCCCTGGTTATAAATGCTGTTAGTAGAGGGCCTACAAGCCACTAGTAGAGTGTTGAGGACCACATCTGAGCAGCCATGGAACTTCAGTTGTTGCTGCACAATTTCCATGCTGTCATTTTTAGGCTGGTTAACCCTTGGTAAAGAACTGGGCCCTGGGTTAGGAGATCTTGTTGCTCCAGTAGACGCATCTCTGTCTCTATCTAGTTTTTCCTCCACGTGGAGAACCATGGTCTTCTCAGCCACTTGGAGTCAATCAGAATGACCAGTGCTCTCTGGGAGAGTTTTTTCAGGATCTGCTGAAGTAGGGGAATCGTTGGGAAAGCATACAACAGTCAAGAAGGTCACAGGCATAACACTTGAGAGTATCCACCTCTTCTGCTTGAGGATCTTGATGCCTTGGTGCCAGGCGAGCTTCCTCCGGAAGGGAGTTCCAGAGGCGTGGCGCGGCCACCGAGAATGCCCTCTCCATTGTGGCCCCCCGCTTTACGTGGGGGACCTCCAGGAAGGCACCCCCGGCAGACCGAAGGTTTGTGATTTTCCACTGAGGGAAAGAGGTTCATGACTGGGGTCCCCCACCATCTGTCTGCTGAAACATTTCCCGATTCAAGGAGAATGCGCCTGGGTCTAACTTGCTCCAACTCAGCCAGTCAGCCTGCACATTGAGGATCCCCTTGACATGCTTTGCTGACATGGACAGCAGGTTTCTCTCTGCCCAGATCACTAGGGCAACTGTCTCCTCCATGAGCGCAGGTGACCTTGTTCTGCCCTGATGATTCAGGTATGACATTGCCATCGTACTGTCCGTGTGGACCTGAATATGCTTGTCTTTCACCTTCTTCTGGAAGTGTGCCAAGGCCAGCCTGATGGCTCACAGTTCTAGCAGATTGATGTGCTGAGAGGCTTCCTGGCTCAGGGTTCCTGGTCCCAAAAGGACCTCCATGCAATGGACTCCCCAACCCTGGAGACTGGCATCAGTGGTTATCATCACTGTCTCCTCTACTTGAATCGGGAGGCCCCGAGCATAACGATCCTTTTCTAGTCACCAGTCCAGTGAAGCTTAGACCTCCTGGGGCAGACGAAGGAGAATCTTTTGCTTTGTTACCATCTGGTTCTGCCAGGGCAGGAGAAACTTCTGCAATGAACGTAGGTGGAACTGGGTTCACTGTACCATCTCCAAGCAGGACACCACCTGCAACTGGCCAGAGCTAACAAGCTGGCTGAGTTCTCTGTTCTTAGATGATTTAGCTCTTGCCTGATCTTTGATTATCTTTCCCCCGTCAGAAAGACCTTGCTCTGCACGGTGTCGATCAGCACCCACAGGTGGGGAAACCGCTAAGTGGGCTTTCCAGAGCTCTTCTCCCAGTTGATGACAAAACTGTGTGACCTCAAAGTCTCCAGTGTCTCTTCTACCACTACTAGACACCCCTCTCATGAGCTGGTACTCACCAGGATACCATCCAGATAGAGGAAAACATGGACTCCCCTCTGATGCAAGGCGGCTACCAGGACTACCAGCAACTTGGTGAAGACTCTGGGGGAGGCCACTAGGCTGAACAGTAAAGTTCTGTACTGAAAGTGATGTGAACCTGAGGAAACATGTGAGAGACTCTGATGGGTACATGGAGATATACCTTTTTCAGATGTATAGAGGCAACGTACGCACCTGGCTGAATCGTCTCTAAGAGGGACTTGACAGTTTCCATCTTGAACTTTCTCACCTGGAGATGCTTATTCAGACCCTTGAGATCGAGAATGGCTCTTGTGTCTCCATTCCTCTTGGGGATGGTGAAGAAGTGCCTCTGCGACTGTGGAACGGGTTCAGTGACCCCTATAGATAACACGTGGTTGATGGCTTGTGCCATCATTTGATGCTTCACTTGTCCCTTCGTCTTGGGACCTTGACAATGCAACTCCAGGGTCTGGACTGCAACTCTATAGAGTAGCCTCTGTCTATGGTCTTCCTCACCCAGTGATTGGTGGTTGTCCTCTGCTATTGAGACCAAATGTCCTGCAGACATCCCCCTATGCAGTTCAGCATCAGTGAGGACTCTACAAGTCAGGCGTTGGCCTGTCCAGACTTATCTGGCTTGGCTGGTCTTTTGGGGGGGGATACCCTGTAGGGTGACCTTCTCTCTGCCACTGTTGCCTATTTCCAGAGGATCCTCAACGAAAGGAGGGGTGAAATCGAAAATTTTGTCTGGCTTGAGGGTGCCTTCTACCCTCTTTACCAGAGGCGTTTACGGGAAGGTCCTTCTTTTTCTTGGGTTCAGTGGTCATGACTTTTTCCACAGGCTCCTCAAAGAGTCTACCTCTTTGAAAAGGGGCTGACATCAGCACCATCTTGCCCTGGAGGTCTGCCTTCCAGGCCGAAGCCAGACGGCTCTAGCCGCCACACTGTTTGCCATAGACCTGGCTGCTGTTCCACCAGGCTTTTGGTGAGGGAGATGTGTAGTGGGTGGGGGGATGTTTTGTTTTTTGGGGGGGTTTTAGTCTGGCCCTCTGATTGTTAATTTTAACGAATTTTAATTATTTCTATTTTATATTGTTTTATTATTCTGTATTTCTACTTGTACGTTGCCTCGAGCTGCCATGTGGCAGGAGAGGGTGGGTTAGAAGTATTTAAATAAATAAATAAATAAAATGAATTAATGAAACCCCGGGCGGAATTGAAGACCACATCTGCAACAAAAGCCACGACAGACAGCTTTTTAAGACTGTCCTTCGCTTCTTTCAAAACTGTTGATGTGTTTATATCTTTTAGAGAAAGAACCATTGCTCTCACAAAGGTGGAAGCAGTGGCAGTTGCTCAGCAAGATGTAGAGGCTGCCACAAAGTCTCTTCTCAGGAAATTCTCTACCTAGTGGTCTAATGGATCTTTGGAGGAGCCCTCCCTATCAGTGGGTAAGACAGAGGCTTTTGCCAGGTCAAAGGCCCCTGCATCTATCTTGGGAAGTATGAAAGCTCCCGACTGTGATTTGGGGAGAGAGTAAAAACGCCTGGCCAGTTGAGTGAGTACCTTTGGCGAGCTGAGCGGAGCGCACTCCAAATTCAGCAATTTTATTTATTTATTTATTTATTTATTAAAATAAAATTTTCTTTTATTTAAATAACGTTGTATACATTAGTACACATTAGTGTATTCACACAAATATAAACTCGTAACCATAAACCTTAACTGTCTTAACTGTCTGGTTCAGGTAAATAGTCTTATGCTGTATTTTTTGTTATTCTTCATATGTAATAATCAAATAAATATGCTCATTGATCCTCTGGTAGGTCCGAATTTGTCATGACACATACACATGGGAACCACAAATTCAGCAATTTTAAATATAGTAAGGGGAAAAGGGAGAAGCGAATCCTCCAAGGACTCCTGCAGCACTCTACATCCTCTTCTAGATGCTCCTCCACTTGAGGGGGAGGAGGCGAGGGAGCAAGGGAGAGCCCTATTCTGGAGGCCACTTTTGAGTCTGTCAAACAAGTCTGGCTGGAAAAACCTAGCCCTAGCTTTGTCCCAAAACTCCCTTTCCTCTTTGGGCTGTTAGATCCTCATTCTCCCCTTCTGGGGCAGTCTGTGCTTTCAACCCAGCATTGCCCAGGGAAACCTGCAGGGGCTCTGGTGAGACTGATCTATGAGACCATGTGGGCCCAAATTCTCCTCTGCCCCAACCGCTGAGGGAATGTACAGGCTCACCCACCAGAAGCTGATGGATGCCCTGAGCCCTAGTAAGCAACTGTTGTCCCAGCCACTGCACGATGAGACTTCATCGCCGCCTGGCTGCCCTGAGGGGACTGAGGAGGGGCACTCCCTCGTAGTCCTGAGGGGACTGAGGTAAATTCTTCCTGCCTTGGGAAGCAAGTGCCTCTTCCTCTCCTTCTGTTCCTTGAATGGGCCTTGCATCCGGAGCAGGCATGACAATGGGGGGAGGTGCTGCTCTCTGAAAAAGAGCGGGAATGCCTACGCCGATTTCTTTTATAGTGACAGCGGGCTCGGTGGCTAGAGTGGCTGCGAGAGCTGCTATGTTTGCACCTGTTCCTGAAAGAGCAGGAAGAGGAGGAGGTGGAGCTCAAGGACCAGAAAACAATCGTACTCCCAACTCCAGGAAGGTCAGCTTGGGGGAGGAGGGCATCCGAACAGGGATTACTTACCCCCTCCTGATCTCCTGGAGACCTCCTCTTTCTGGCCTGTCTGGGGAATTCAGGAGCTGGGGGCAGGATCTTGGCCCTGAGGGACTATGGGTCTAGTCCCCTTGTCCCAATGTCGTCTTTTGGACGGAGCCAGCTCACATCCCTCGGTGGGAGGGGGAGGAGAACCCCTGCGTCTTCTCCCCTCACAGCCATCTGAGGTGGAGACCACAGCAGCGCAAATGGCCCTACCTCAAACCCTGTGCTGCCCTCCCTAAAAAGGGAGTTGTTCGGAGGTGAGGGGGCTTGCTTATGAGGCCAATAAAAAAGTCCCCTGTGGGGAGAACTAGGGATGGGGAGTCCCTCCCTAGGTTCACTACCACTGGGGATAGAAAAAGAAACCTAGTTCTCCACAGCCGTGGAGAAAGAGCTCTATTCTGCTAGCCTAAGTGGAGGCAGGAACAGATCTGGAGCATCGAGCCAGGGTTAGCTCCTCCCCAGGGTTGGCGCTAATCAAACTTCGATCCTACCTCACGAAAGAGTGGAGGAGCTAAACCCAGACAGGACTGCCTACCTCCACAGGAGAGAAAGAATGCATATTACTTTCTAGTCATTACATCAAGTAAACTGTGAAATGTGTGATCTCGTTCTGAATGCTAATGAAGTAGGAGCATTGTTTAAAGGATGCTTTCAAGAGCAGTTTTTATTTCTTGCAAGAAAACAAGGTAAGTAGTCTTAAGTGATCCACCCTATAAAGCAAACAATCCCTCCATTCCACACTCACCTACACAAGATCTAATTGTAGATTTCTCCCTGCATTTCTCCAGGACACTGGATTCATACTCCGTGACATACAATAAGTATTAGAAGCTACAGTTAATGTCAACATATGTAATCAAGTAACTCTAAGAAAAATATCACTCATGTAACACCTGGAATTAACGTTTTTCAATATTTTTACCACACTGGGTTGAAGAGCTACATCAGATTGCGTTTTTATAACGTGCCCATTTCAACTTTTGTTGATCTTAGCAGCAGTGAAAGCTAACATTTCCAAAGTTAATTTCTAACAGACAGGTTAAAAATAGCCCCTCTCTACTATACGCAGAATGCCTCCAAAAATTTGATCTCAGAGTGGCATCAATTCAGTGCTATACTTTCCTCTGTGCTCAGGCTGCACAGTAACATTCAGAAGACATCACTTTCACAGCACCATCACGCACTACTGCTTGTCCTATATATTAGTTTTCAATTTTTAATGTAAATTCTTCTAAAGAGAGTGTGCTGGTGTATTTCAACTATAGTCCAGTCAAGCTGCGCACCAATCTTCAGAATTAAATTATACTGTAAATCTGACCTTTTTCTATTCTGAGTGACTTCTGCCTAGTAAGTAATGTTCAAGAAGTTGCTAAAGGAGAAGTACTGTGGTCAGGCATCATGTAATTTAGCATCTCAGCTAGTACTAGAACTAAGGGACACTCCATGAAACTCATGGGTGGCAAGTTTAAAACAAATAAAAGTATTGTTTCATTCAGCGTATAATTGGGTTGTGGAATCTACTGCCAGAGGCTGTGGTAAGACCCAGTCCTATAGCTGAGTTTAAAAGAGGTTTGGACAAGTTTCTGGAAGATAGGTCCATTAGCAGCTATTAGTCAGACAGGATCAGGGAACATGGTGGGAGCTGGGGGGAAACAACAGGGAATGGATCCCCTATTATAACCTGGTTGGGTGTTTCTCCCAAGCCACTGTGATTGACCACTGTCAGAGACAGGATGCTGGGCTAGACGGACCATTGGTCCAACCCAGTATGGCACTTGTTATGTAATACAACTGTACAGGGTAGATTTTAAACCTTAGGGGTACTCTGAGTAGCATTTTTTCTGAAATTGTTCACTATAAATACAAAGATAACCAAAATATCCAGGTCTGGTATGGGCCATAACTTTCTGAAGTACATATCACCAGGTTCTCGTATGAAACGTGATACTGTGACTCGCGGATTCTGTGCGGAATGCAGCCCTGGGCCAGATTCCTACAGAAACAGGGAAATTCCCTGTGGCATTTCCCTTGTCCAGTGACATAAGTGCGTGCAAGTCACTGATTGGCTATCATGCTCTGACATCAACCATCAATCACTGCACGCAAGTCTCACATTAGCTTGTGTGCAGTGATTGGCAGGTGACATCACAGCATGAGAGCCAATCAGTGGCTTGCATGTGCTAATGTCAGTCTCCCCCCTGACCCTGATGAGTTGCCCCCCAGCCCAGAGCAGCAGCTGTGGCAGGAGGAACTCATTGGGCAGGCGGTGGCAACCGACTCCTTCTGAAGATCAAGGGCCCTGGAGCACCCACTGCTGCCACCTCCAGAAACCAGACCTCCTAAGCAGCTGCATTGGGAACCTCTGAGTTAGCCGCTGCAGCTGGTGACTTTAAAGCATGGAGTTTGGGTGCATGTGAGCCATCAGGCATCCAGGAAGAAAAAAAAGTCCTCCAGGAAGAAAAGCTGGCATGCATGTGCCCAAACTCCATAATTTAAGGCCAACAGCTGCGGCAGCTAACGTCAAGGTTCCCGACAAAGCTGTTTAGCAGCCCCAGTGGCGGGCTCTCCAGGGCCCTGGATTATTGGAAGGAGTGAGTTGCCACTGCCCACCTGCCTGGGGAGTTCCTCCTCCTCCTAGTTAGAGTAGGCAAGAGAAGAAGAGCGGGAGGGCCGAAGCAGGCCGGGAGGTGGGGAGGGTACGACGACAGAGACCTGCAGAATCAGGCCAGGAGGCCTGCAGACTCCCGTGGAATTTTTAATTTCTTAAAAAATCTACTGAAGAATCGTGGCCCTGCATATCACTCTTATTTTCAGGTGTACTTAATATTCCTAGTACTCTAGATTTAAACACTTCAGGCCATCCTGTCTATATTGTTTGGTTCTACAAGCTTCCTAATTTTTACTATAATTTGGAATGGTAGCTATTCTATGCCATAAAAATACTACGCAAGGTTAAATTCTTTCCAAAGGTACGTAATGCAATTCAAATAGCAGTTGTTCATCACTTGGCATATGACAAAGCTCTCGTTTGTATTTATGGCAAGTTACTTTTATTTTGTAGAAGAAATACTTTCTGAATGATACAGAGAACACAATCATACAGAACTGTGACAAAAACAAGAGATGAATACTGAATAGCATTAACGTTTTAACATATAATAGTAGTACTCATCTTGGCAGTTAGAATCTTAGACTTCCATAATACATTGATGATATTGCACAGCAGACACCACTAAAAAAAATTAGCAACATTTGCCACCAGATACCTCACAATTATTTTCTACTCCAAGTATATGATAAGACCTAGTATTTCAGGTACCACTCATGGTAACTGTTGGTAAATAAATACTGACTTTAAATGGCAACCATCATAAATGAGGAAGAATTCCTTCTCAATTACTGGGCTACTGAACTAATGAACACTGAAGCAAAGTTGTTCTGAGACACTTCTCCCATCATTGTTGTATTTTTCAATTGGCTTCTGGGGTATATATTCTGTTCATTTTTTGAACATCTCTTTTCCAGGCAGGAGACGTTTATTCACGTATACCAACAACTTCTGCTGCGAAGAGACGTTGGAGGTCAATACGATGAAGCTCATCGTCTTTATAAACTAATCACAAATCAAACGATTGAATGGACGAAAGTTTACAAAACACGTCAGGTTCAAATACATACAATTGTGAAACCCAAACACCTGCATGTTACATGCAACATTCAATTATTAATCTGGAATTTTCTTCTAAAATATAGTTTACTTCACATTATTGATAGTCTCCTTCCTCTTTTGGCTCACTTTTGAAAACAGAACAGAAAGCAATTTAGTTTTAGGCTTCTTCATACCTTTACTCAATTCCACAATGTTTAAGTTTCAAACATTGCAAGGAAAGTTTACTTGTTTTTAAATCAACAAATGAAAACATTTTAACAGGTATGGACTTCACCATTTTAAACTGGATTTTAACTAAGCCCAAATTTAGAACCAAATTTGACTTGACCATATCCCCTTAACTAGTAGAGAATTTAGCTTTCTTCCTGTGTGCTCCAACAAGTAAGGTACAAAAGCCTTTGGTAACAGAAGCTGTACATAATAATAGCATTGCATGAAGTAATTTTACATACTTCTAAGATTCAAGGACACAAAACTGGCACTCTCGGGAATTTAGGGTGACAGTCATAAAAAGTAAAATCACTCTTTAATGAGTTCTAATGGTATGCAAGCTTTTTCTTCCAGAGCTATAAATCCCAATTCAAAAGTGAATCTCTCTTCCAGAAAGCACTTAAAGTACATACTTTAAACATGTACCTAAATTCTATCAATTTCAATAGAACATAAGCACATACTAATAAGGTGCTTAAGAAGCCTTCCTGAATAGGGATTTATTTATTTTTTACTCAAGGCCTAAGTGTTTTACAGAATCAGAGACAATCTTTAAAACTGCTCAAATGCAATATTCTTCATTGGTTAAGGTTAGAGCACAAACTCTTTAACCCCCGTCATACTAAAAACAAAAGAAAAACTGCCCAGAGGTGCAATGGGGCACTAGGAAAAACAGGCACCCCACTGAATCTGGAGTGCCTGACTTCACCCGGTTTGAGCATTGTCCGTGTCCAAATGCAACCTGATGGGCTACCTTCCCGGGCTGACTCACCCACCTGGTTGCTCTGCCTGGTTGCTGGGCAAGCAAGTCAGACCGGGGAGCACACAAGTGTGGGCCGGAACTGGGATCGTCATCCTGGAAAGTTCCAGAAAATCCAGGGAAGTCCACTTCCAGGACAGATTTTGGAGTGGAGGCAATCTAGGCACACGATGGCGGCTCGGTGCCTGAAAATACAGATATTACCCGCTTGTACAAATTGAAATACTCGCTGCACCCCTAGACCTGTCACCCTTTTTCTTCCCCCATTTAAAATGACTCTAGTTAAGAATATAGTGATACATTTGACACAACTGAAATGAAAACAATCTATTAGTGCACAGTAAGAACATGCAAATAAGTACTGCAATGTTTAATGGCATCCGTTTTAATCAATATTAAAAACACTGCAGGTGATAATTCATTGATATAACAGACAGTGTTGAAGAATACAATGTACATAATAAAGATACATATAGAAAAGCTGATAAAAGCGACAAATTTAGAACACAGTATTTCCATTTCAGGTATCAGAAACAAAACCAGCTCAATGGTTCCATTCCACTGTATGACAAATACTGAAGAACAAAATTTCAGTCTTAAAATACATCTTAAAGTAGGTATTTTCCGTCAAGGAAAAAAAAGGGACTATAAATAAATTACAATACAGTGAATTTGCCTGAACTCACTTTGTTTCTTTCTTCCAGCCTTGAAGTCAAATAAAACAGCATAAAAACTGTACACGCTCTTAGCAGGATAGATGATCTTTTATAAAATAAGTTGTCTTCAGAGATGTCAATTACACAACAAGGAAAAACCAAGCCTTGTTGCTGTCACTATTATAAAATATATATATATATATGTGTGTATATATATTTATATATATGTTTTTGTTTACTTTTACTTTTTTTTTTACAAAATGTGTATATTAATAGCTTTTGCACAAACTTTTTAAAAACTAGTCTAATAAACTTCATTAAAAGACAGATAAATACTTCATGTTGACAATGCAACATGTCACACATCATCAGCTGGCAGAGGAGGTATGTTAATTCTTGGTCTTGTAAAAAATGCTATCTTCTCTCTGTCATTGAGAAAAACACGTAAGAAGATGGTCAAGACAGTCATACAGGTAAGGAAATGAAGCATGTTATTTAGCTCTTATTTAATGATTACTATAATACGACATTACTAATAACTGATAAACAAAGTCCATGTTCTAAATCAGCGGTGGGAAACCTGTGGTGATGGGCCATATCAGGCCAGCATCTTTCTTATTTGGCCCCTTTCCAGTTCCTGCATCTGGCCCACAGATCCAGTTCCTACCCTCAAGTACTAAAAGAATGAATTCAGGGGAAGGGACTGGAGATGAGGGCATGCACTCAAGGGGTAAAAACTGATGTGTGGCTGGCAGGACTGCTCCCCGGTCCACCCCAAGGAAGAAAATCCCAGGCGGCCTAGCCCAGGTCAGGTCAGGTCTCTGACCTGCTGTGACTGCAGCCGGAAGCACATCAAATGTGTGGGCATCCGACCCCGCCCGCACTGTGCTCCCAGCGCCCCACTATGATGGACAGCCATGGCGGCCAATGCGGCATGGCCATGGCGGCCCCCAGGCCCCGCCGGGGTGGGTGTGCTGCGGCCGCACAGATGTGCTTGCCACTTTTGCCTAGTCTGGCAGGCAGGCCGTAGCCCAAGCTGTAACCTCAGAGATTTTCCGAGATCACAGCCCGGGCTAGCCGCCAACACAGCCTGGGGCAAAAGTGGGCCAACATCTGGGTCAAACATGGGTCAAAACAGACGTACCAGTGATTCGCAGATTAAAGCAGGTCATCGTCACATCTGTTTTTACCCAAGGACAGGGGATGGATCCATGATCTGCACCCTACTATTCCTTCCTCCAGCCTGAGCTCACCCTTTAACATCCTTGCCCCCAACTTTATACAGCCCTTGGAGCTTGTTCTAATTCTCAAAGTGGTCTAGAGGAGCAAAAACGTTCCCCACCCACCCTGAACATTTAAAACTATTGCAGATTTTGTTTCTTAAAAAAAGGCTCATCTGTGTGGGATTGAAGTTGGTGAGGAATATGGGCAAATGGCCCCCAAACTATAAACTACAAGAATTATTGTGTTTGAGTGAAAGTGATCCCTACACATAAGGCCCAGAAAAGGTCTTAAATAGACAAAATCTACATAGGCTCGCTTAACTGGAATGAATGCCACCCTTCCCAGTTTAAAAACACTACAAAATGAATATGGATAATCCAAAAGGTTCCCCCTCCTCCTTCCCTCTCAATTTCCATTGAGGGTGTCACCATCTAGCCTGTCCCAAAGGCACATAGCCTGGGATTCATCTTCGACTCCTCCCTCTCCTTTACACCTCAGATCCACATGCTGTTGCCAAATCCTGTTGCTTCGCTCTGCATAATACTGCAAAAATCAATCTGACCTTTCCTTACTGCTTCCACTGCCAAAATTCTAGTCCTTGCTCTAATCATCTCTTGCCTTGACTACTGCAACTACCAGTAAGGTCTCCCCTGCTCCAACCTTGCCCCTCAGACTTCCATTCAACACTCTGCCGCCAGAGTCATCCACCTTGCCCATCATTTTGACCATATTCAGTCCTTCCCCTCTGCTCTGAGTCTACACTGGCTCCCTTTGCCTGAACATATTCAGCACAAATGTCTCTCCCATCCTACCACACTTGTTTCCTGCTACACTGCCATGTAGGACCTTCGTTCCTCCTTTGCTCCCCCACCCTTGCCTGTTCATGACTCCCTTGCTTCTCTAAACATCTTTATCCCTTCTCCCTTGCTTTCCCCCACTCCCGTCCCATGCCTGGAACTCCCTCTCTGGATACATTTGTTCTACTCCCTCCCCACCAACCTTCAAATCCCTCCTGAAAGCCTACCACTTCCATCAGGCTTTCCCTAGCTCCTCATCCCCTTAGACTCACCATGAGGAGAAAATGTCCTCCTCTCCCTCCCTCCGATTCCTTATCTTTCCTTTAACTAAGCTAAGCATGTGCACTTGTGTCTTCTCAACTTCATGAATGTATTCTTGTCTCTCCCTATGTCCACCTCTCCCTTATCTCCCATGCTTTGTCTGTCTTAGATTGTAAGCCCCTTGGGGCAGGGTCCTTTTCATAACTATTGATTGTACAGAGCCAAGTACTTTGCTGGAGTTATATAAATAAATAATAACAGTAGTAGTAAAATATACTGATATTCTTATTCACATCCTTACTTTTATCAAGAAAGAAACCCCAACAGTACTTAAAATGTGATTAGAAAATATTTACATAGGTAGAACTAGAGGGTTGTATGTGCATAAGCTGCATGCCAAAGTCCCCTTGTAGATGTAAATGGGTACCAAACCCCCTTTTACTGTGAGAGGCTTTTATTGTGCCATATAGCCACAGGCAGTTCACTCTGCTGCCTGTAACGCAAAAGCACGGAACCTACCTCAGTACTTGGGACATATAAATGGTAAGATCACACTGATCATTGGCTGACCATTCAGAGACACTGTAATGGCTGGGCTCTACTAAGTGAATATACAAGTGAGATTGGCAACTGACAATGATGCTTGCTTCAAATGAAGATTTGGCACCTACTTAAGTCTAGCACGTCAGGGCACAAATCAAGTATGCGTATCTGGTGAATGAGCTTGGCAACCAAATCTACAATTCTTGTTCTCTGTCATCTTACCCGGTGTCAATGCAGAAAGAATTTCCACCCATTCATGGACCAAAGGAAACTAAAAGTAAAGCCTTGACACATATCTATTACAGTTAAGCTCTCATGTTGCTTCTGTATCATGTAGATTCCCAATAGCTGTAACTACTGTTGCCCTTTCTAATAAAAGCAGACTAACAAATCAGACAAGGAGGATATGGTTGTGGTGCCCCCCCCCCCCTTTAAACATTGAATGTTAGTAGAAAAATGCTTGCTTGCATTAGGATTCTGAACAGCAATACACAAAACAAAATGCTATTTTAATGCCAAAAATAATGATCTAAAATATTTACAAAGTAACTACTAAACAAAGTGGAGATCTGTACATACTTGGCAGAGGAAAAGCAGTCAGAAGAGGAGAAGAAACAAGGGGGGGAATAGAACGTGGGGAGAGAAGAGTTTGGAGCTATCCATAATATTAATAATGGATTAACACATTAGATCCAACTTTTTAGCTTGAAAAGTCAAACACATGCCATTTCAATGCACATGATCCTCCTTACCTAAAAGTCTGCACCTGAATAGGCTCTTTCTGGTTTTTTCCACGCAGCTGATATATTTCTTTGGATGCCTTCTTTAGCATTTTCTCAGCTGCTTGTTCTTGGTGATATTCATATTTGGTCTTTCTTGTCTACAGAGTATATTACAACAAAACAAAATCAGTAGTGGAAACTATGCAGAGATGAAAAACACTTTGTAGGCTAAGATGGTTTCAACTATGATTCGAAGAAGCCAACCAGAACATCAGATCCAAAACATTTGGGCTTCTGGAAGTCCAGATTCAAAGGGTATTAAAATATGTGACGGCGGAGCGCCGCCATTACAGACTGAACTAGACTGGGAAGCTACGATTGGGTCTGGCCGCAGAACAAACTTTCACGCAGTCAGACCTGGGGTGGGGAACCGCACAAACCTGAGGCCGGCTGGCCCTGCCCCTGTACCCAGAAGCCTGCTTGTCATGGCCGCCCATCATGTGGGCCACTCCGGTCCGGGCAGGGAACAGCAGGCTACCACACGTGATAGCCCATTGTACCCCGGTTGGGCAGGCTGTTCTCTAGGCGTGTTGGCGGCTAGCCCAGACTGAGACTCCAGGGTCACAGATGTTCATAATTCATAACAGAGATTCAAATAAACTTCAGATATTCATAATAGCCTCGCTATATCTGCACACAGTGAGCCTACACTAACCCTGCCATTAGCAGTAGCAGTAAGAGTTCAGCAAGTTTAAAAAAGATATTTCTATTTTAATGTGTGCAGAGTTCTACATAATGTGTGTAGAGTTATGAGTCAATACTAACAGACTTTGGAAGGGAGACTAAAACCTCATCCTTCAGATTTTAAGCCAGTAACTAACAGAAAGGGGCTAGAATGACACCCTAACATGGTGATTTCTAATAGGGCCCCTAGCCCTTTCCTCTAAAACCATTCACTGATGGTCATAATTGGAGACAAGATGTCAGACTAAGAGGGATCACATATTTGATCTAGTATGACAATTCCTACATTCCAGTGTATGCATGAAAGGGACAGAGTACTATGCTGTTATACATAAAAGTATACCAGCCAGATCCTATTTTCCTAGTGGCTGCGTGTGAACAAATATATCATCTAATTTCCACAGTAAAAAGCTGTCCCTTAAAAGCAAAATAAATATAGTTTTTAAAGTAACAACTGTCCAGGAGTTGATCCAGGATCATGCTGTCGATCTCGTATGTATCATGGAAACCTGGCTGGACGCGGAGTCGGGGCCTTTGTTGGCTGACCTTGTTCCGGCTGGGTATTCTGTGCAGCATCAGCCACGGTCAGAGGGACGGGGATGGGGGTGGGGGTGCAGCCATGGTTTTTAGAGAGGGATGGTCTGTTAGGAGGTTTCCAGTGCAATCTATACTGGGAATTGCTAGTATACTGTGCACCTGTCTGTGCAGCAGCCTCCCTACATGCTCTGGCGGAGTTGGAATTGGGGGTGGTGTTGCGGTCCCCGAAGACATTAGTCATGGGTGACTTCAACATCCACGCCGATGCCAATCTTGGAAGAGCAGTGAAAACCTAGTTTTCACTGCCACCACCTGGGTTCCAGAAATCAGAGAGGATCCACACAACGCAGGATATGTGAACCCCAGAAATTTATAAGCCAACAGCTTCCCAAGGCACCCTAGTCCCCTTCATCTGGTGTTCTCTCCCTTCTAGGAGCCAGAACCCTTATAGCCACCCAGAGGTACTTAGCTTGGTCAAAAACTGTCTTGGCTAAAAGAGCCAGAGGGAATTCCTTGGTGGGACATCGGGTCAAATACCGGCTACCGGATTTACCGGTTACCGGATTTGAAAAAACCGGATTGCCAGATTTGTGTACCGGTTTACCGGTACCGGATTTGTTCCATTGATTTCAATGGGGAACTGTCCCCATTGATTTCAATGGGGACAGTTCCCCATTGAAATCAATGGAAAAAAACACAAAAAACCTCCCCCTCCCCGACTGTGCGGGTGGAAGGGGGGGCACCCCCCACCCACCCTGCCCAGCCTGGCTTTAAAAAAATTTTTTCCGCCCCATAGTCCCTGCTAGTGCAGGCTCCGGGCCGCCGCCAGCGATCCGGAGCCCACACCAGCAGGTACTAGGGTGATCCCTGGGGGGGGGGTGGGGTGGTTTAACACACACCCCACACCAGGGATCACCCTACCTCCCCACCCAGGGATTACCTACCTTGCGCTCCGGACGGCGGCGGTGGCGGTCCGACTCCAGTGGCTTCAGCGTTGGCTGTGGCTGCCGGCTTCAGCGCTACTAGGCCTTCCGGTGAACTTCTAGGTTTCCCCGGAAGGCCTAGCAGCGCTGAAGCCGGCAGTCACAGCCAGCGCTGAAGCCGCCGGAGTCGGACCGCCGCCGCCGCCCGGAGCGCAAGGTGGGGAGGTAGGACTAGGTAGGGTGGGGAGGTAGGGTGATCTGATCCCTGGGTGGGGAGGTAGGACTAGGTAGGGTGATCTGATCCCTGGGGTGGAGGGTGTGTTAGACCACCCCCCACCCCAGGGATCGTACCTGCTGGTGCGGGCTCTGGGTCGCCGGCGGCGGCCCGGTGCCCGCACTAGCAGGGACTTTGGGGGAAAAATTTTTTTTAAAAGCTAGGCTGGGCAGGGTGGGTGGGGGGTATCCCCCCTTCCACCTGCGCAGCCCGGACTGGGGAGGGAAAGTAAATTGGGGGGGGGTTGGTGTTTTTTTTTACATTGCGGTCATTCATTTGAATGGCCGCAATGTAAAAAATCCAGTACGGGGAAATCCGGTAAACGGGCCGGATTACCGTGTTTAATCCGATACTGCCGGTACACCAAATACCGGGCAGTATTGGATACCGGATGATCCGGTAGTCCCACCCCTAGCATGCCTTCCAGGAGAAGGGAGGCGTTCTTTGCAAGTAAACACACACACAGACACACACACACACACCCAGTGGAGTTAAGAATAGAAAAGGCTTAGGCTTTACTTATAGGGTTAAAAAGGTACAAAAAGGCACATAAGGGTAAGAAGCAAGGTAAGTAATTGAGCAAGTCCCAGAGTCCAGTTTGAGGGGTACGAGGACCCTTTTTGAATCTGCAACTGCCTAAACTGTACTGTGAACCAGGCAATCTGGTGGCATATAACTCCATGCACATGTAACTTACACTGCTTTTAAATGAGGGCGTGCTGAAGCGCCTCCCAAACGCCGCATTAAAGGAAAGCCGCCAGAAGTGACGTTCTCCCTGTTGCCGGCGGTGGCTGGAGACACGGGGCTTTGCAGCAGCGCGTTCTTAAGACTTCAATTATTAGGCTTAAGAACGCGCCGCTCCAAAGCCCCGTGTCTCCAGCCGCCGGCGGCAACGGGGAGAACGCCACTTCCGGCGGCTTTCCTTTAATGCGGCGTTTGGGAGGCGCTTCAGCGCGCCCTCGTTTAAAAGCAGCCTTAGTTCTGATCTGGCAGAACCCAGATCTTGTAGATGTCAGAGCAGGCAGGAAGAGGCAAGAGAGCCAAGAAGGAGCCGTCTGTCCCTTTTAAGGTCCTATCCCCCTCTGCTGAGATTGGTCTGTTGGAGGTCACTTGGTCTATGACCCAGTCCAAGGCAGGGAGGTCTCTGCCCACGCATGTGGTGACAACCCAGTCACTTAGTTCAGGGATGCCCTCCTCGAGGTCCCCCGGGTCTTCCTGGGGGCCACGCAGGGGAGGGCATTCTTGGTGGCCGCACCGTGGCTGTGGAGCTCATTTCCGGTGGGGGCCCGGTTGTCCCTGGATCTCCCCTCATTTAGAAGAACGTGTAAGAGCTGGTTGTTCCGCTGGGCATTTGGCGAGGGAGATGGGGGTTGGGTTGGGGTGAGTGATGGGGTTTTGTGGGTTATTTTTGTCCTTTTATGAATGGCTTTAACGGATTACTGTTTTAATATGGTTTTATCTGGTTGTTATTCTAAGCCGCCCCGAGCTGCCTGTAGCAGGAGGGGCGGAGTAGTAAAACCATTAAAATAAATAAATTTAAAGTGTTTTTAAATACCATAACATTAAAACTTGGAAAAGTTTTTCCTTTCGTGGGCACATTATGTAGTTTTCCATTCTCCAGCAATTGTTACCAAATTAAAACATGCTGTTTGCTAGTAATTAACCCAATGGTGTTTTCATGGTGGTGACAAGAAGGGTGCTGAGCTGATGCTTGGTTTATTTGAAATATTTCCTTGTTATAACGTTCATTTCACTTAAGTCAGCAGTTCAAATGCACACAACCGAGCAACCTGAATACAAGGCTTTCGCAGACGCCAAGATGTCCTACCTGCCTCTCTGCTTCCTTCAGCAAATTTCGGAATCTTTCATCCCGAAGCACCCAGTGGGGTAGATCAGTTTGCCCTCGAAGCTGAGCATCTTCCAAGCGCTGCCTCAACTCTCTTAGCAAACATATCTCCTCGTTCAGCTGCCGCTGTCTCGTTCTGGATGCCTGCAGATCCAGCTCCAGGTCTAGGGAGGTCCTGGCCATGAGCTCTGCTATGGAAGATCTGCAGGATTGCTGGAATATTGAAATTCAAACCAAAACACAAAGCACAGCTGTAACCCGAAGCATGGTGTATTTTAACACGTTCACACAAATGAAAAACAAGTTAAAACACTAAAATGAAAAGTATAACCTTAATCCATATAGTAAGTACATAGGCAATAATCTTAACCAAAAGCAGCGTAAGTTAGCATGGACATTTAACACTTCTATTGCTATCAGTTTTGTAAGGAAAAAGTACAACTCGCAGTTATAACTACAACAATTATTAATAATGAATGCTGTTTTTGTCAAAAACAGCCTGCAATGTGGAAACTTACTGGATTTTTGCCACAATCATTTGTTCCCGTTTGGGAATGCCCATTAGTAGGCACCTTCAGAACTTTCTGGTACTTTGGTACATGCCGGCATGTTCAGCACATTGGCAGGAGAATGAGGCAGGCACAGTATAATGCAGACTAGACATAGCAGGCACAGCCTCCTTATCCTCCCCCCCCCCCCGCAACTTCCCATCCCATTTGGAAGAAGAGCACTTGTAGGCAAAAAAGGTATGGGGCGGAGAGCCAGGAAACCTACAACACCAGGACATGAAAATACCAAAAAATCTGTAAGATACAAAAAGTGATAATAAATACCAGACACTAATGGAAAGTACCGAAAAATGACAGTAAATAGCAAGAAATGCCTGAAAATACTGCAAAATTATGCAAGTTGCAAAAAATTGCCACCTGCAATCCCAAAAGCAACGGAATCGCTAGGCGTGTCCCATTCTCGAAAACTGTAACAAATATGTGGCAATGTTCCCGATACAATGGGACTTCTTGTCAATTTGGGAACAGCTGTTTTCGATTCTATGCTACTCTCAATATGAATGGACTGAACAGGTGTACTCCTTTTGTAACCTTTTCAGTTCATATTTTGTGGTAGACCCCAAGTTCTGGCCACAAAATAAAACAGAGAACTGCTTTGTTAATTTCATAGTTAATTACTATATCACAGTTAACTAAACTAGAACTGTATGACTCCACAGCAGGCATGAAGCAGTTGGAGGTGTGGCCCACCAGAACACTCTGAAGCCACTGGGGCAGGGAAGCTGGATCCATGGGGTAGGGAGGCAGGGTGGACTTGGTCAAAGAGGCAGGGCCCAGTAGGCCCATACTGAGTGCTCTTGGTGGAGAGGTCCTGCTGCCCCATCTGCAGAATGTTCTGCTGGGTCTGCTAGGCTCCACCCTCTTGCATTTTGGTGCGCTCCGCAGTTATTTGCTTATTTATCAGTATGTACCACTTTGTTTTAGCATTTTATATTGCTGACCTGCATGACAATATCAGAGATTTGACACTGCTCCCTTTTGGCAGAACACTGCTTTGCCAAGATCAGCAGCAACATTCAGGCTAATAAACTGGCAGGGAAGGGGAAGCCCATTCCTTCCATGCTTGTTGCTTCACCCTTCCCATCCTTTTCAGTAAGAGAATAAAGGTGAGTAGTTTAATCCTGAACATCTGCACCCATGGCTAGCTCACAAATATATGGGCTTGTCGCCTGCCATGCCTAAACCTACCCTGGGGTGAGAGTCCTCAGCCCGGGGGTGGGGTAAGCCCCACCACCAAACAAAAGTTCAGGCGGCTGGGGGACATGCAGACGCTGTCCTCCACGCTCCTCAGCATGGTCCCGCCTCCTCCCTAATGGATGGGTGTGGCAGCCTATCAGGCCGCCGCGCCCACCCCAAACTGCTCCGGCTAGGTGGAGTGGGCCATCAGATGTGATGGCCTGCTCTACCACAATCCGGGGTCACCTACCCCAGACCGTGGCAGGGCTTACCACAGGAGAGTCCAGCGCACATCCTGCGTTAGCTCTGCCATGGTAACATCTGCCCTGGCCCATGGTGGACATTTGACAGGGCCGGATCAGACGTTATACCCTGACCCATGTATATATATGTATCATAGCACAATTTAGCCCTTATTGTTCTTGATGAATAAAACCAATTCAAAATTTAACTCATCCTCTGTCAAGATA
Source organism: Sphenodon punctatus (assembly GCA_003113815.1). NCBI lineage: Eukaryota > Metazoa > Chordata > Lepidosauria > Sphenodontia > Sphenodontidae > Sphenodon > Sphenodon punctatus. Next base: position 3,131,156 of record QEPC01000801.1, on the reverse strand, counting down.
CAAGTTTTCACAACTATTTATGGGGATTACATTATACTGATCATTACCCTGCTTATAAAAATAAAATAAAGCAATCACCACATGAAATCCAAGTCAAAGTTCTGCTGTTTCTGTTACTAAAAATGTTGAAGTTGTGAAAAGCACAGTCCATATACCAGAGCATACCTGCTTATAACGTAGGGTACGCCTTTCCAGTGTATTACGGATGAAAGGGGACTTCCTTGGCAAGGTTGAACTGTCACTGTCACTGCGATAGAGCTGATTAAACACAGAGATTAAGAGAGATTAAAGAGATTAAACACAAATGGACAAATTTGTTAACTTTTAGGAAGAACCATCACCACCTCTTTTCAAGCAACTGTTTTGTTTTGGTAGAAGTGCAAGTTAGGTTTGTCTAAACTGCTGTAGAAAAAATTGTATGCGGTGTCTCAAACTAAATATTTGCCTTTGCATTAGAAAAAAGAAATTTCATTTTTTTCTGAACAGTGGCAGATTATGGAAATGTTCCCTTTTGCATTGCCAACTGGATTTTGTGTTTAGTAAGACTCAAATAATTGATCCTATATCATCAAAAGTGTCTATTTCTGAAAAGAAGAAAAAAAGTTTAATAAAACTTTTTCCTTGATACAATCCAGTCAGTCACATTTATTAGCATAGCAGAAGCCATAGCCATAGCAAATCATAATAAAATACAGTGCATTACCACACAATAAAACCCAAACAAATAATTTAATTAAATCACTCAGAACTTGTCAAAACTTTGGAAAACAAGTGGTATAAAATAATATAAATGGATATAAATAAATACATGAATAAATAAATAAATGAATAAAAATTTGACAAACGCACAGTATAAAACAGTTACAGGGAGTTAACCGCCCTTAAACACCTCTGAAAGCAAGGAACTTCCGCCGAGTCTCAAACGCGTCCAATAAGAAAGACATGACAACATGGGTCATGGAATCGGTTGAGTCAGAGACAAGATAGTGGGAGATTTCCAGAGGCGTTCTGCCAGGCATAGAGGAGACATACTTAGAGAGTCAGATCTCCCTAGGATGGTCATACAAATGGCAGGAGCACAGAAAATGCTCCGAAGTGTCAGCCTCCTGGCCATCAAAAGGGCATAACCTCAAATGCAGAGGGATCCCAGCGTATCGCCCCTCCAGCATCTGAGTAGGAAGAGCATTCAGTCGGGCCTGAAGGAATAGACAAATCCTCCTGAATGAATAGTTGGTTAACAGATACCTAGCGGGTTGGGCAAAATTGATGGACAAAGAGAAGTGATGAAGTAGAAAGGGGCACTCAGCTACGCGGGCAGAATCCTCCTGCCAACTGATGTCCAGAAACCTAGCCAAAACCTCTGCCTTAGCGGCCTTTAGCTCCTTTAGCAGGAGATCGGGCAAGGACAAACCCATGGTAGAGATCTTTAAAGAGACCAAACGGCCCCAAGTACTAACAAAAGAATCTTCCCGCAAAAAGGAAAGCAAATCGGGCGCTATGGCCTGCTGAATACGGATCCACTAAGCAATCGCCTGGAGCCATGGGTAGATATTCCAAGAACGTCTGCCGAGCTCCAGGTGAATGGCTGCAGAGGGGACACAATTAGGGATCCTCAGCAGGGAGCAAAAAAATCTGACCTGAAAAGAGTCCAGATCGTAGTGGCCGAGAGAATGAATGGCCCAAACGGCAGCCCCATAAAGCAACTGGGCCCTGGACTTAGCTTCCAGGACCCCACTAGCTGGTACGAAGAAGCCTTTATCCCTCTTATGAAAAAAGCAGTAAAAACCTGCAATGCTCCCATTAACTGAGGCACTGACCGCGGAAAGATGCAGGCTCCATTTAAGAGATGCCTGCAGCTTTAAGCCCAAGTATTTGTATGGTTGTACCTGCTCAACCGTGGCATCCCCAATTGTCCACCGGTAAGTTTTCTTGGAGGAGCCAAAAACCAAGACCTTTGTCTTAGAGGTATTGATAAGCAGATTGTTCGCTTTACAGTAGAGGTCCAAGGCATTAAGCGGTCTCTGCAGCCCGACCTTTGTTTGGGATAGAATAGCCGCATCGTCTGCCCACCTTGGGAGGAAATAGTTCTTGTTTGGACAGGATGGGAACCATGTCGTTGATAAAAAAATTTAAACAACGTAGGGACAAGTACACACCCCATGCGTACTCCAGAGAAGACCCTGATCCTGTTAGTTAGAGCACCTGACTGGTCCATACGGACCGCCAGGGTGGTGTTATAATGCAGGGCCTGTAGTAAAGCGAGGAGCCTTCTATCAATAGTGGTGCCATTCAACTTGTTTCAGAGGAGCACTCTGTCGACCGAATCAAATGCCCCTCTAAAATCGACAAAAGCACATAAAAGTCTTTTGTTAGATTTGACATATTTTTCAGCTAAATGGACCAAGATCAAGCAATGGTCTGCAGTGGAGTGATTTAGCTGGAATCCAATTTGTTCCAGGCAGATGAGTGATTCCTTGGCCAGCCAGTCCTCTAATTTCACAAGAAGCTGTTTAGCATACATCTTAGAGATGATGCTCCTTGATACAATCAAAATGAAAGGGCAATGAGCCTTACTCTTTATAATTTCACTTCGACTCACATCAAAGTAGGGGGGAAAAATGTGAGTACAGTGGGCTCAAACTTACTGGGGCTGATCTTAAATTCCTGAACATGTGTAGTCTGAGTGCCATAATCACCATAGCGGGGGTGCGTGTGAGGTGCATGCGGCACAGAGTTTAGGACCAGCCCAACTGCCTCCCTTTCTTTTTTCTAAATAAGAACCAGACTAAATAAGAAATAAAAGTACATTTCAAACCTGCACGTGGCAGCAAATTACAGGCACTGTTATTATTGTAGAGTTAGCTTTCTGATGAACACTACACAACAGAAGTTTCTTCAAAACAGAACTTTACTAAGAGCTCAGAAGACAAGCTTCCATACCATACAGACTGCATGGGACAAGATGGAGGACAGAGAGAGGAGACAAGGAGGGGGAAAAAACTGTTTCATCCCCTGACCCTTACCCTACTGGACAAGCCCCATATTAAGCTTGTAGGGCTTGCAATGAGCTTTTACTTCAACTGTTGCACAATCCAACACCCCTTCTCAACAGTCACTAGTCAAACCCACTAGGTTCATTCTTCTTAAGAGCTTGCGATGGCGTTCCCCTGCTAGTGGCTTCATGAACACATCCGCTGTCATATCCTCTGTAGGACATTATTGTAGATCTATGAGTCCTTGCTCCTGTAAGTCTTTCAGGAAATGGTATTTTACATCAATGTGCTTGGTTCTGGGGTTGATTTTTTCTGTTTGCGCCAGCGCTATACATCCTTGGTTGTCTTCCAGGATTAGTGTGGGTCTGTCCAATTTTTGCCCCAGATCATTCAGAAGCTATCGCAACCAGATAACTTCTTGTCTGGTGTGTGCTGCTGCCACGTACTCTGCCTCCGTCAAGGAAACTGTCACAGAGGCTTGTTTCCTACTGCACCAGCTGATGGATCCTCCACCAAGCAAAAATAGGTACCCACTGGTAGATTCTCAGTCTGAATGGTCTCCAGCCCAATCTGCATCCACGTACCCTATCAGGTCTGATACGGATGTTGCTGGGAATCATAGTTTGAGGTGCACAGTCCCTTTCAGGTACCATAAGACCCTCTTCACTGCGTTCCAATCCCTTTGGGTTGGGGCTGAGGCTTGTCTACACAGTATACCTACTGCCACCGCAATGTCAGGCCTTGTGATTGTGGCAATGTACAAGAGCTTTCCTATCGCCTTTCTGTATTGCTTATTGTCTGGCAGCAATAAGCTCTCCTTTGGGTAGCTGTTTTCCATAGTAATTGATCTCCTTTGGGTAGCTGGTTTCCATAGGGGTCTTTGCTGCCTTCACACCTCCCATGCCGAAACTTTCTATCATCTCTTCTATTGCCTGTCTTTGGTTGAGAAGATAGCCTTCGTCGTCTTCTCTTTCAATTTGTATCCCAAAGTAGTGTGTTATGTTACCCAGGTCCTTAGTTTCAAAGTCTGGTGGCAACGTTGTTAATATACTCAAGGAATGGTATGATACATTATGAGTTTTTACTGTGATAGAGGTAATAATAATTATAAAATATAATATATCGGGGGAGGTAATGTAGTCTGATTATGACCTAGTATGCTCCAGATTAAGTCTGTTTTAGGTCAAGCCCAGACCAGAAATAAGTTTGTTATTTAGCAAGTAGTTTTGTTATAGGGTTCACATGCAGAATGATGCTGGTATGTGTACATATGGTGGAACTTGACTAATAATATGATGTTTTATAATAGTCTATTTCTTACTGTAAAATATGAGAGTTTTTACTTATTTTTTATTGTCACAACCAATGGTTGAGACAAATAAACTAAAACTCATTTGTAAAAGGTACCCAATACAGAGGGGTCTCCTCTGTGTAAGATTTGCCTAATTTTGACACCCTATATTCCAATATTTAATTATCTTCAGGGGTCAAGTGCTGCCAACATAAGCCCCGAGAAGGGCAAGGCAAATTTTAAGAGGTTTTGTAATTCTCTCCAAGTACCAGGTTTACTCTGTTTCGTTCTTCAAATTACCTAAATATTAATACTATGGTAACTTAGCATTTTAATTACTTTTGGTATTTTGAAACTTGTTGTTTAGAAGATGTAATTATCCTCCATTAGGCCATTCAGACCATCTTGGACAGATATATCTTTCTGTGTGTTTACATATTTGTTCTTGTTTTTATTATTTGTATTTTGTTATGACCTAATGATCCAATTTTTGGAATTGGAAAGTTTCAAAGTCCTAATTTGGAGCTCTCATTGTTTTGCACTCAAATCATACAATAAGGTCATCGACATAAATTAATACAAAGTTCCACCTGCCCCTTAGTCTCTTTGTGCATAAGCAGGGATCTGCTTTGCTCCTGGTAAAATTTTCCCTCATGAGCACCTTGTTTATTTTAGTGTTCCACGCTCTGGCGGTCTGCTTAAGCCCATATATGCTTTTGTGCAGTTTGCATTCAAGATCCGGCCTTTCAACGTCTGCAAACTCCGGTGGTTGGTCCATGTAAATATCTTTCTTCAGCTCACCATTTAGGTACGCCGTTTTCACGTCCATATGCTTGACTTGCATTCCTCTTCCAGCAGCTATACTTAACAATGTTCTGATTGTAGTGTGCTGAACTACAGGTACAAATGTTTCATCGTAGTCTTCTCCGTACTTCTGGGAGTATCCTTTCACAAGTCGGGCTTTGTACCGTTCAATATTTCCCTGCGCATTGTACTTTATTTTAAATGTCCATTTACAACCTATAGCCTTTCTCCCTGTGGGCAGTGGAGTAAGTGTCCACACTGCATTGTCCTGCATGGAGTTTACTTCTTCTTCAGCCGCTCTTACCCATTTTTCCGCTTCCCCTTCTGACATCTGCAAGATGCCCTCCCAGGATTCTGGCTCTGACAATTTACTGGTGCTGACTTTGTAGGACAGACAAGTAGGGGGAATGCCTTTGTTAGACCTCGTCGACTGCCTTTGCTCAGCATCAGCAGCCGGTTGTGTCTGTTCCTGCACGTCTGTTACCTTTGTGCCGATTTCGACTATTTGTTCAGAGGATTGCTCCCTTTCAGTGGTTTCGTCCGTTGTTGATTGTTCTCCTTCGCCTGGACCTTGGTGAACCGTCACACTGTTGCTAATAGGGACGGGCGAACAGATCGCGGTTTGGGTTCGCCCGTTCGGTTCGGCTGCGTTCGGTTCGGCTGCGTTCAGCTAGTTCGCCAAGTTCGGGTTCGGCTGTTCGGTTCAGTCGTCCAAACAGGCCGTTCGGTTAGGCCGTTCGGGAAATGTTGTTATGGGTGTTTTTTTTGTTTTTTATATGGGTTTTTAAAATTTGTTTAATATAATATTATATCTATCTATCTACACTAAATCTAACTGCTATTAACTATTCTAAATGCTATGAACTAAATGGATTATCTAATAAGTACACAGACCTACTCCTACAAAC
>QEPC01000801.1:3083738-3115245 GCA_003113815.1 Sphenodon punctatus | reverse complement strand
CTGGCGGGGGAGGCAGGACTGGGGAGACGGGAGGGCAGTGAGCTGGCTCACGTAATGCGGGGCAAGACTGTAGGGGATGGTGGGGGTGAGGTCTGGGTTTGCGGGGGTTGGAGGGATGAGGTTGCTGCTTGCGGGGGCTGGGGGTGAGCTCACTGGTTGGGGGGAGCTGGCGGTGGGTGAGGTCTGGGCTTGCGGAGGTTGGGGGGGGTGAGGTTTGGGCTGGTGGGTTGCCAGGGGGCCCGGCAACAGCAGCAGCAGCCAACAGAACTGACAGGGGGACGCCACTTCCCCGGCTCTCCGACAGGAGAGAGGAGCTCAAGTGTGCATGTGTGAGCCTGCAGAACCAATTTTTTATTTAACAACAACTCGGTTTTGGCTGAACCAATTACTATCATATTTCAAAAGCGGTTGTTATTGATCTCATGCTGCAATCTTGTGAAGTTTGGGGGCTCAACTCATCCTGGGGGGGCGACATATTGATGATTCAAAATTGTGAGGACATCTGCATTTTGACCACAAGCAATTAACGTCTAAATAGTCATAACGTATTTTCCTGATGGATCGTTTTAACACTTTGTGCATATGATGGTCCTCACAACTTACAGCCCTGGTTAAATTTTCAGAAATGTAGGTCAAGCTGTTTCCTCAAAATCAGGACTTCAGCAGTCCCCTGTTTATAATGAACAGTGGTTGTGCATTTAAGTTTCTTCCAGCTTGTGCTGGAAGAAAATAAATAAAAAGAGATCATTGCCCGGTCAGTCTGGCAATCTTAACTTGGAATCCAACCATGAAGCAGAACTCTTTCCTGCTTGTACAAACAGAACTTCCTGCTTGAGCATCACAGGAAATGATGATTTAGTAGAGTCTGAATACACACAAGGAGAACTCATAGTTGTAAGAAGATCTGATATTTTTGTAGTCATATTTTAGAAAAGAATCGTATTTTCAACTTCAGCTTAAATCCCACAAGTTCTGTTTGATCATGTTTTAAATGTTCTTACCTCTCCGATATAGCTTCTGCCTGATCTTCCTTCCTTTCTATCTCTAGGATTTCCTCTTCCGTGTACTCAAGTTTCACTCTCTCTTCTGCCAATTCTCTCTCCACTGCTTCCAACTGAGCTGTGGTCCTGGCTAGCAGGGCTGCCACTGCATCCTGGAAGAAAAGACAGACTTCAAATGAGCCAGTTTTAACCAACACTTTGGCTTATGAGTTTTTACAGCATATTCAAAGCATTCAGAGAAAATGTATCCTGACTCATTCATTCCACCATCAAGTTAACTTGAATTCACAACATAGGCGCTAGCCTCTCACTTAGTCTGTTTTTACACGGACATGGCTTGGGGGCGGGGGGAGAGGGGTGTCTGTGTGCACTGCATGGACCACCCACGCACATCCGGTGGGGGGTGGGGAGAGAGAGAGAACCAGCCAGGGATGTTTTGGCCTGCCCCCACATGGAGCATCCCGGATTTTTCCCCGAAGCTCCATGTGTGGGCATTAGTAGGCAGTGCGCCCATGCGCTCCACAAGTGGGAGGAGTCACAGGAGTGCCCCCGCCCTCTCCCCGCCACCTTCAGACATACATTCAGGTGGGTAGGGGACGGGTGGACCTCCATGGCGCGTCTTGTTTAAGAATGGCCTAAGAAAATGTGAATACTTTAATTTAAACAGCAGTGATAAAACTAAGCACGCAATTAAGTTCTGGTAAGTGTTGTCCATGCTTTTTCATTTCTTGAGGAATGTGAAAACTGCATAAAATTTAAGTTAGTTTAAAGATACTACACGACAAAAGGTGTTATAACTGGAGCAAAAAAGAGGGCAATATTAATTTCCTTGACTATGAAAGAAATTATAAATCAAAGTTTTTAATGCTAACCACATAATAATACAGTACTTATATAAACCTTTCAAAACACTGGTATCAAACATCACCATACACTACAAGTAATAGAACACACTAGGAAGCTATATATCTTTTACTGAGCAATTCAAGCTTGACAAGATGACCCAAATATTATTGGTCAGCTGAGGAATTTGGGGAAAAGAAAAGCATACTACTTTCCAAGACACACAAATACATATTTTCTACTTAGTTCATCTGCTCAGGCACTGAGCTCTCCACTATACGAGATTGCTTGGCATTCACTACAAGTGAATGGACCCCGTCCGGTCCAGCTTTGTGGGGGGAGTTTCAGGAAGTGACGTCGGCTGATGCGGCGGATGTCCTGGGGTCTGTGAGGGCCACATGTTGCGAACTTGATCCGTGCCCTTCCTGGTTAGTAAAAGCTTCCAGGGAGACGTTGGGGGACGGTTTTGGCGAGGGTAGTGAATGCGTCCTTGCAGCAGGGGAGGCTGTCGCCCTGCCTCAAGGAGGCTGTGGTGCGCCCCCTGCTGAAAAAATCATCCTTGGATGTGGATGCGCTCGCTAGCTACCGACCTGTCTCTAAGCTTCCCTTTTTAGGGAAGGTTATTGAGCGGGCGGTGGCACTCCAGCTCCAGGTGCATTTGGATAGCATCGGTTTCCTAGACCCTTTTCAATCTGGGTTCCACCCCGGCTTTGGCACTGAGACGGCGTTGGTGGCCTTGGTAGACGACCTCCGCCGGGAGATGGACGCAGGATGTTCAACATTTCTTATCCTGCTAGATCTCTCGGCAGCTTTTGACACCGTGGACCATGGGCTGCTGCTGAGGTGGCTGCGTGACCTGGGGGGTCTGGATGGGACTGTTCTTGAATGGTTCCGTTAATTCCTCTCAGGAAGGAGCCAGCGGGTAGTGCTGGGGGAGGAGACATCGTGCCCCCGCGCTTTATCGTGTGGCGTTCCGCAGGGTTCGATCTTGTCTCCGCTGTTGTTTAACATCTATATGCAGCCCTTGGGGGAGGTCGTGAGNTGGATGCGGCTGAGCAGACTGAAACTCAACCCCGATAAGATGGAGGTGATGTTGGTGGGGAGAGCGAAAGAGGTAGTGGCCCCCCTGGTTGGGGGGGTTCGCCCTCCTATAGCTCAGCAGGTTCGGAGTCTGGGGGTGATACTGGACGCGGACCTCCGCCTGGAGCGGCAGGTGGAGGCAGTCGCTAAGGCTGCCTTCCGCCAGCTGTATCTGGTGCGTAGGCTGCGTCCGTATGTCTCCGGCCGGACCTGGCCTCCCTCATCCACGCCTTCGTCACCTCGAGGCTAGACTACTGTAACGCACTCTACGTGGGGCTCCCCTTGTTCCTGGTCCGGAGGCTGCAGCTAGTGCAGAATGCGGCGGCTCGTCTCCTTACAGGGACGGGCCGTCGGGAGCATATTACACCTGTGCTCCGAGCTCTGCACTGGTTGCCGACAGCGTGCCGAGCCAGGTTCAAGGTTTTGGTGATGATCTATAAAGCCCTACACGGTCTGGGCCCCTCATACCTCAGGGACTGCCTCGCCCTCCGCGGCCCAGAGCAGCTCCTGCGGTCTGCCGGGGGTGCCTTCTTGGAGGTCCCCATTGTTAAGCGGGGGGCCACAATGGAGAGGGCATTCTCGGTGGCTGCACCGCGCCTTTGGAACTCCCTTCTGGAGGAAGCTCGCCTGGCCCCTAGCCTGCTGACATTCCAGCGACGTTGAAAAACCTGGCTGTTCGCCCAGGCCTTTGGGAGGGAAGGAGGGTAGGGTGAGGCGTTTTAGCTCCCCCACCTTTTTTGTTTACTTTATTTTATTTATTATATTTATGACTTTAGCCCTGTTTTAATATTTTAATAAGTATTATTATTATTATTATGAGTGTTTTAGATGGTTTTATTGTATTTTAAAATTGCTGGAAGCCGCCCCGGGCTGCGTAGCAGTAGGGGTGGGGTAGAAATTTATTAAATAAAATAAATAAATAAATAAATAAATTCCTGGCTGTCTCCACCTGAAGAAGTTAAAGTCATTAGTTGCCTGCCGTGATGAGTTTTCCACCTACCTTGCAGATAGTCACTCATATTTGACCTGACTTGGGAATTGTTGGTTTGGATGCAGAGAGTGTACTTGGAGTGATGAGGGCGACCGTGAATTAGAACCATATCTGTCCTGGCTGGTGAAAATTAGCCGGGAGACTCTGGGGCTGGGGCTGTTGTTGGCTGGGGTTGTCAATACGTCCCCTTTGAGAGAACAGGATTTCTAATGGCCTCAAAACTGTGGTTGTCCAACCCCTACTGAAAAAAACGATATCTCTTGGTTTTGATTCCCCGGCCAACTATTGCCCCGTCTCTAATTTTTCCTTTTTAGGGAACGTTATTGAATGGGTGGTTTCCTTGCAGCTTCAGGTGTATCTCGATGCTACTGCGTTTCTGGACCTATGTCAGTCAGGATTATTGATTTATTTATTTATAAATATTTGTTAGCCGCCCCCTCATGCCTACGGCATCTCGGGGCGGCTTACAGCATAAACACACACAATAAAATTCATTTAAACGTTTTAAAAATACAATCCCCCCTACCCCTCCCCTCCCCTCCGAAGGCCTGGGCGAACAGCCAGGTCCTGTAGGCTTGCCGAAGCACCAACAGACCTGGGGCCAGACGGGCTTCCTCCGAGAGGGAATTCCAGAGCCTCGGCCCGGCCACCGAGAACACCCTCTCCATTGTGGCCCCCCGCTTTACACGGGGGACCGCCAAAAATGCGAACCCGGTGGAACGCAGGGATCACTCTGAGGTGCGGAGGGTGAGGCGGTCCCCAAGGTATGAGGGGCCCAGACCGTGTAGGGCTTTACAGATCAACACTAGCACCTTGAATCGGGTTTGGTACGCTAGAGGCAGCCAGTGCAGAGTACAGAGCACAGGTGTTATGTGCTCCCGCCTTCCCGTCCCCATGAGACGGGCTGCCGCATTCTGCACCAGCTGCAGCCTCCGAACCAGAAACAAGGGAAGCCCCATGTACAGCGCATTGCAGTAGTCTAGCCTTGGAGTGATGAAGGCATGAATGAGGGTGGCCAGGTCGGGCCTGGAAATGTATGGACACAGCCTCCGTACCAGATACAGCTGGTGGAAGGTGGCCTTAGCCACCAACTCTATCTGCCGATCCAGTTGGAGCCCCGAGTCCAACACCACCCCCAGCTACAGGACCTGGGCTACAGGAGGGCGGTCCCCCGTTACCAGGGGAGCCAGTACCTCCCTCGTCCTACCCACCACCATCACCTCCGTCTTATCAGGATTAGGGGTGAAATGAGAATGCGTCCACATTCTTGTGAGAAAGTGCAAGTTTCTCGCAGCCCTGGCGAGATCTTGTGTGTTCTTACCAAGATTTTCAAGAACCTCACGAGATTCAAATACTTTGCACATGCACAAAATGGCCGCTTTGTCCACTGTTGAAGATGTGCATGCAGTGCAAGTTGCATGTGGTTTGCGTGTGCATGCACATCATATCCTCCATAAAGGGGGATGCACACAGGCTTATGAAAGCCCCCCAAATATGTGTACATTCACACAAGTCTCCTCTCCTGGTAGTTTAATTTCTTGTGGGAGAGTACTACTACGCTCTACCATTCTTCACATGAGCAGCTTATCTGATGTCAATTTCACTCCCCCGCTTTAAATCTCGTCTAATGACTGGGTCATTCTTAGCAGCTATTGTCTTCTCTCAGAGTGGAAGGGTCAAAAGTTACAGAAGTGTCCTTCACTTATTACAAGCAAGTTATTTGTTTGTTTGTTTATTTCGGGATATGTTTATCCCGCACCCTCCTGCAAAATAGCAGCTCAGGGCGGCAATGCACCGGAGGAGCCTGGAACAATTGTTAAATTAGCACAATATGGTAAATTAGCTGTTTTACTATATCAATTGTATGTGATTTACGATTCACCCATGCAGAATCTTGCAAGCAAATTCATTCGCACAGGCAATAAAAACACGGGGGGAGCAATCTGTGCTCCTTTTTTTCCATCTCTTGTGAATGCAGCCTATAAATTTCACGCAAACTCAAGGGGAAAAAAATGATGGTGTGTGAACATCTATGTAAAGCTAATAAAGCTCTCATACAGCCATACCGTTTTCACTGTAGTTTTGGTTTCAGAATGCTGGGGAGTGCTTTCTTCACACCGGCTGCTGTCCTTTGCTCTTTGGGGATCTGAACCAGTGAAGATCTGGACAGGGTACCAGTGAAGCTGCATCTCGTTGGAGCTCTCATAATCTGCTAGGTTAATCTGAGCAATGCCCTGTAAAGGCAGAAAATGAAATAGAAGTAAATAAAACAATCCAAGACAGAACACTTTCCATTCACAGAGCTATTCCTCTTAAGAGAAAACACAGTGACAAACCAACAGCCGACTGCTTTAAAAAAGATTTAAAAAAATAAAAACAAATTAGCATTGTGCCTTGGGTGCTCTTTGTGACGTATAGGAAAGTTTGCTAACCTCTGTGCCCACTTGATTGAGGGGGTTCAAACTAATAGTTAAGAAGAATCCAAACTTCTAACTGGAAATCCTGTTGTTGGCTTTCTCCTCTTTTAACAAACACATTTAACTATGACAATTTTGCCCCAACTGCTTACTCAGATAACTGAATTAGCATTAACAGAAAAAACCTGAATACAACCTGAATAAAAAACTCTTGCACAACTTCCATCCTGTTTCCCTCATGAAATATCTCAGTTTTAAAACGATTCATTCTACAAATCATTCAGAGTGTCTTAAGAAAAAAAAAAAAGTTAGCAAGACCGGAATAAAACAACAAGGAGGAAAAAGTAAAACAATTCAGTCATTAGGCTGCTGCCTGCAGTATGGGAGTGTGGAATGCACCTCGGTATGTAGGCCATACAGTAGCACAGTACTCAGACCACATATACATGCTGACCATACAGAAAAGCTGTGCTGGATCCTGGTCTGGGGTGGACACTTTAAGTACAAGTGAGAGCAGGCAACGGATTATTGGTGTTAAACTAGACGGCAGGCTGATGAAAATCAGGGTTTGGTCTATGCAGTTCCCACTCACCTGTTTAGCGTGTGAAGCCTAATGAATAGGCAGGCAGTCTTCCCTACAACCCTCCTCCCACCCTAGGGTTTGTGGGGCCATGTGTGAAGTCTTGGTGTGGGGCCTAATTTGCATAATTAGGCACCACCCATTTATGCAAATACACAAATTTGCATATTTTGCATAAATGTCCAGCATATCTACACACATGCCTTGGGCCCTTTTTAGTCGCAGCACTTTTAAACTCTTAGCTTCCCACACATAGCACCCCCTTGCCACACAGATCCATCCACCCCCTTGCTTAAACCACCCCCAACATGCCAAAGTACCCCCTCATCTAGCCCCCTCTCCCAGTTTCCCCTCCTGCCAAACACAGGGAGGGAACAGGAGGAGATGGACGGCAGGGCATTATACATTTTTTGCAAGAATTTGGCAGCAATAGTCAAAACAAATGAAAATAATCAAGCAAAAGTGTTCATATATAGTAATAACAGAACAAATGTCTTTTTCAACAAGACATTTAGGAGACAGGCAGAACTTCTGTACGTTTATAGTTAGTCCCAGCTTTACGCATAGATCTACAGTGAAGCGAAGGTTGGCATTTAAGGTGTCTGGGCTATTAGTAAACAGTCATTTAGGTAGGGGAAAACGGCAATGCCCTGCTTACGAAGGAAAGCTATGACTGGGGTCATAACCTTAGTAAAGACCCTAGGGGCCGAGGAGAGTCCAAATGGTAATGAACAAAACTGAAAATGCATGGAGTCATGGGTGAAACGGAAGAATCTTCTACAGGAGGTATGCAATCTAACATGAAAATAAGCATCTTTTAGATCAATAACTGCATACCATTGACCCTGCTTCAGGTGGGTTCTTAAATTGTCCATCCCAAATTGTTCTTAAATTAAATCTGGTGCTGGATAGTGATTTGAAACAATCTACTAAAAGATCATATGATTCCAAATGGAGGAGATTCTCCTATTGGTTATCTGGGAGATCCATCTCAGTAGATCAGGTAACCGTGCCACTAGTCCTTCAATACTTGTTGGACCTGGCTGAGAAGGGCCTTGCGCACTCTTCTATAAGAGTGCATCTCTCAGCAATAGCCCAGCGTGTTGCCCTCCCAAATTCCCAATCCCTTTTTGGTCACCCTCTGGTAAAAAAGTTTCTTAAGGGACTAATTAATTTGTTTCCCCCTCACAAACACCCCGTTTCTCAGTGGGATCTGAACCTTGTTCTAGATCAACTGACAAAACACCCTTTCGAACCTGCAGAACAATCTGACCTGTTCCACTGGTCTCTGAAGACTGCCTTTTTGGTTGCCATCACGTCCCTTAGGCGGGTGAGTGAACTCGCCGCTATATCTATCAAGGAGCCTTACTTCTCAGTCTTCCCAGACAGGATAGAGATCTCTCTCCATCCGTCATTTATCCCTAAAACGGTGTCCAGATTTCATATGGCACAAAAAATTGTCCTCCCAGTATTCCTCCCTCCACCTCATGAGTCAGAAATCTTAGCCAGATTTCACACTTTGGATGTTAAGAGAGCGGTCCTGCTCTATTTAGACAAGACCCAGCACTGCAGACGGACTGACAATTTGTTCCTCTCCCCTTCCCTTCCCAAGTTAGGGCAAAAAGTTTCATCCCAAACCATCTCAAAATGGTTAGTGCATTTGATCTCCTTTGCCTATGAGCAGGTAGGAAGTCCACCCCTGCATTATTTAAACGCTCATTCGCTCAGAGGTCTGGGTGCTTCTACAGCAGAATTTTGCAACATCTCTCCTTTCGAGATCTGCAGGGCTGCGACCTGGAGTTTCCCGCATACATTCACTAAGCATTATGCTTTACATCTCAATTCTGAATCTGACACCTCTCTGTGAGTATCTATATTGAATTCTGTAATTAAGACTTAATAATCTATTTTACTTACAACGGTTTTGTCGTTTTTTTTAAAAGAGGAACTTTTTTAACTAAGTTAACAGAATAAACTTACACACTTTTTCCTTACAGAGGTATGTTGTTCTTATTCTATAAGAAAATTCCTCCACCGCCTTGATCTAGGCTTGGTACTCTCCCATTTGTGAGAATGTGAGGAGCCACTCGAAGAACAGAAGGTTGCTACCTTGTAAACAAGGTTCTTCAAGATGGCTCCAAACATTCTCACAAATACCCACCCTTCCGACCCTGCATGGAATTTTCTTCCTGCACACTCAGGGTTGGAAAGAACTGTTGGGTTTGGGCGGGAAGGTACCTTATATACTGTGGGGGCTCGAGACCGTCACGTGTTTTTTTCAAACAAGTGAGCTTGGTATCTGCTGGTAAGAGAAGGGCGCGCAAACGCAAACCCATTTGTGAGAATGTTCAGAGCCATCTCCTTCCCTTCTGAATCCAGGCTCACTGGGCTGGGGCATGCGGGGCCAGCAGCAAGTGGTGAGGCGGGGGGGGGAACACTTTCTCCCCCCCCTCCACTGCGGGGCTACAGCTGAGCTGAGCTGATTCTGCTAGGGCTAGCAGCTCCGATAGTGGGGGCGGGGCCAGCCTGGATTTTTAATTCAGCCAAGCGCCGGCAGAGCAACAGACTAGGCTCCAGGAGCGGAGCTCCTGCTCCCGCGGGGCCATGTGCAACCACACATGTCATACATGCCTCTGGCCGACCCTGCTCCCACCAACCTCCCCCTTTTCAGTATCCCACACCCCGCCATGACTCAAAGCTATGGCAAACTATTGGAAAAAGAAGCCACCACATTCTGAGCTATCACACTGGGAGGCAAACAATTTTAAATGTTTTTTGTGGTATCAATAAAGGCTTTTAAAAAGTTTTCTGTCTGTCACTGTTTCTCCCTCTGGTTCCTCCACCCGGCTGGTGGCTCTTCCATGTGCGTTCCCCACTGGCATTCCCATAGTAGGGAAACTACATTCCTGCAAGGCTCTGTCTGCGCGTTCCCTAGCGGCATTCACCGATTAACCAGCTGCAGGCCTCAGCATCTGCATTTCCTATTGACATTTGCAGGCCAGTCGGGTCTGAGAATGGCAATAGGACACACAGAGGCACAGGCATGCAGGTGGCTATTCTGCGAATGGCCAGCATCCAACCTTTGCCTGTGGCATTCCTACGGCCATTCCCTTTGCTCCTGAGCAGAGGCCTTCCCCCATTGGTGCACTATGCCCCTTTGTCCAAGGTCTTCCACCCCCAAAGCAACATATTGCTATGCCATACTGCCATTCCCCACCCCCAACCCCTCAAACATCCAAAGCAGCACAGAAAGCATGGATCATAAAAAAATAAAATAACAATTTTATACCAGTGTGGTGTAATGGCTAAGTGCGCAGTACTTCGATCGGGAGGTGGGGGGGAAACCCCGGTTGAAGTTTCGCTTTAGCCAGAAACTCACTGGGTGGACTTGGACCAGTCACAATATTTTCTCAGCCTAACCTACCTCACAGGGTTGTTGTGGGGATTAAAAGTTGTGTTAATTTGTTATATGTGAAGCGTTCCAAGTCCTATGGCAGGGGGGTGCTATATAAAAATAAAGATTATTAAAGTTTTTTTAAAAAATAAACTATTTCTTCTTGTGTCTGCTCCTTTTGGGGGCAGCTTAGCTCGATCGCTTGGGTGATGGGACGGGCAGGAGGATATTTTCCCAATCCTCCTCCCGTAGATTTGTCTGTGGTGGAGTGTTCATGGCAGGCATACGGGAATGATGGGGTGGAGGAAGGCGTGCCTAGAAGTTGGCTGCAGCAAATTGGGCAGTGGTTGTAGCGCATCCTGTGCTGACACTGGAATGTGGGGGATGTGTGCTGAGAGGACTGTTACCATCTGCACCTGGGCTGCTTCCCTCCTAGCCCTTCAATAGAAGTCTCCTGCCCCAGCAGGCAGCTGCTTGCTGGCGGCTGCCGATGGAGGTTGCAAAGGTATCACCTGTTAGTGGCTGTTAAGCGGACATAGGGACTTTTTAAATTCTTTCCTTTGGGGAGAGAGTAAGGGTGTGGACAGAATTTTTAAAAAAATTTATTTTCATTATCGCCTATTGCGATCAGGATCCATACCACCCTTAGCACTGTTGGTATGGGTGGTAACCATTAACTTAGCTTGGCGTATCCAAGGTCACCCCTCACCTATTCTGGTTAATTTGTTATTTCGATTAATAAAGGGTGCACCCATTGTAAATCCATACCATGTGTCTTGTCTCGTTATTGGGTGCGCCGACAATACTTATGTAATGATAGTTCAACACCACAAAGACAATAAAGAAAGATGATAAACAACACAGACTATAAACAAACAAAAAATGTCATTTCTGTGTCTCTGTATTCACTGGGAAACAACAAAACAATGAGTGAACTGTAAGACAAAACTACCAAATCTCTTACATGATGCTTACGTACTAATACGTGGAAAAAATAATGAGTAACACATAACACAAATGGTATGAGGAGGAGGTAACAGTGCTATGGGTGGTATGAGCAGCAGGGATTGGTGAGGGGAGGGGACAGGTCTGCTGGCCGGAGCAAGGGATGCTGTTAGGTGTGGAGATAAACTGTTTGTCATCATGTCAAACCCTCTGACCAATGACATACAATGAGAACAAAACTTAAGTCAACAACCATCATAACAAAAAACTAAACAAACAAGGAAAAAACCACAAGAAATTAACAACAAAAAACGTACCAGTTTAACAAACACTTAAATGCACAAGACATAAATCCCCCAAAACAGGGAAATTAAAACACAATTACACCTACAACACATAGCAAAACGCATGTACATAACCATAATATATCTACTACCTTACAATCCATAGCTTTATTACTTAACAACAAGTAACCATGGTCACTTATCTATTTTGTACATTTAAAATCATTAACATAATTTTGCTATATTTACTGTGCTTCGCAGGGATTACACTATGTTTGGATGTGTTCCCTATTTGTTCAGTACACGGTATTCAGTTCTACAGGAGTTAATCAAGTACCTTCAGGTGATTGGGAAGTACCTTGGGAAGGGTTCTCTGCTCATTCTGTAAATTGTATGCAATTTCAGTACGTATCCAGTTTGTCTCACTACTGAGATGATGGTACCTTGGAAAGAGTTCCCTGCGAAGCACAGTAAATGCACTTTGTTGTGTGTTTGTGTTGTCTAATTATGTTAATAATTTTAAATGTACAAAATAGATAAGTGACCATGGTTACTTGCTGTTAAGTAACGAAGCTATGGAATGTAAGGTAGTAGATATATTATGGTTATGTACATGCGTTTTGCTGTATGTGTTGTAGGTGTAATTGGGTTTTAATTTCCCTGTTTGGTTTTTTTTATGTCTTGTGCATTTAAGTGTTTGTTAAACTGGTAAGTTTTTTGTTGTTAATTACATGTGGATTCAGATCTATATTTGGGATATAGGTCTTTTTACACAGGTCGCTACTGTGGGGGCAGGGGGGCATGCCACTGCAGGGGTGGGGCAGGTGTATATGGGCGCACACCCAACTCCCACGCAACCCCGCGCATGCCCTCACACAGAACAACCTCAGCTTTCCTCGGTTGCTCTGAGCCGGGGCAATGGGTGGAGGTGCGTGGGTTACAGGAGCACGCACATGCCCCTGCTCACCTGCCACAGTGGTTACACGGGCTGCATCCACTCATGCCCACACAGTGGACCTGTGTGGGCATGAGTGGGTGCATCTCCATGTCAAAAGGGCCTAAGTTTCGTTTTTGGATTTACTTTCATTTTCTGATGGCGTCAATGGAAAACACTTTTCCAGCTGTAACTTCTTTGTTTTCCATCCAATGTGGATGAACTTTGGATAGATTGTACCCCTCATCCAAGCGATAACTCCTGCCAAATTGCATGTACTGCCTACAAGTGAGAGCTGGGAGAAAGCATGTTTGAAAGTGGCACATTGGGCTTTTAAGGCAGATGCTACATGCACGCGTGAGAGTGAGGGGGAAGGAGCTGGAAGTGATAGCTCTGCAGAGCACTCTGGGCTTTTTTCCCCCTGCAACTCGATGGTGCTGGTGGACCTGGACGCGAGGTGGCTGCGTGCTACCTAACTGACAGGACGTGGACACGTAGCCCGCATTCAGGACCCCACTGAGAGTGGGGACTGCATGTCCACTGGATGGTGGACATGTGGCCAATAGGGGCGACCACCTACTAAATGAGCAGGTGGACACAAACCTGATGTGGGCTATCACTTTGTTTGTTAATACCCTATAGTGCCTTTTCCTTTGAATAAGGATTTGGATGCCACTGGAGTCTAGGATGGCAGCTCAGCATGCAATTTACAAGTACGCAGCTCCCTTGTGTGCCTGGCTGAATAAGGATTGAGCCCTTTGTGCAGAAATTGTACTTATTTTTGACCAGATAAATAAAGGGTTAAAAAGAAAATATGCAAAGTATTTGTTTTACTGTTTCAAGGCTGAAAGCTCCCTAGGGCTCTGTTTAAACAGGTGGACAGAGAACAATAGACAAATGCCTTTGAAATGCATGAAAGAAAATAACAAAGTTCAGGAAGTAATGGGGGACTAGAACAATTTCATGACAGCATACTATGTACCACCGCTTAGCAGGATATAATTAATTTTGTAACTATGCTTTATGTTCAACTGAAAGAATGGCTTGTTCTACTCCTAGCATTTATTCTGGTAGAAAACTGCAGAAATAAATGTCTCTTGTAAATACTGACGCCTTCGACATCAAGGGTTGGGAGTCCTATAAGTCAGCTTTTAGGCGCAAACATTTATTCACGGTTTAACTTGGAATGCTAGGAGCTGACTATTATTATTGTTATTACTTTAGATTTATATCCAGTCCTATCCTGAATGCTCAGGGCAGTTTCCAGCAACTAAGGCTGCATAATAAATTGAATTTAATAGAAATAAAACTAAAAACCAACCAACCCTCCCACAACTCCTACTCCTCTGCCTCTAACACAAATCTCACTGCTCTAATCTCTGCACCCAGCCTGTATGTTTCCACACCATCACAGGGGGGCTGTGGCCAACCTTAAAATCCCTAGTGGAATCAAGCAAACAAACAAAAAAGACTTAACCAAAATGTTCAGTAACTCCCATATGTTCCCTTCTTTCTCATTTAAGAGAAGTCTGCTGATAGAAAAAGTCTTTGTATCTCTCCATTCTGTGTATAAGCACATTATCAGGGACCTATGCATACTACATCTCCATAACTGCACTACTTTCTGCAGCGTAAGCTAACCCTCACTGTGGTTTGTTTGAAAGTGCAGTGAGGCTCTGTATGTATTGGGCTCTTTAAAATACAGACTGAGGATCTGGCCATATTCCACTACTACAGGAAGCCCAGTTGGGTTGTGAAAGGAGAAGGGACTCTGCTCCCATTCTCCCTTGCTGCGGAGAGGCAACGCTGGTCCTAAAATGAGGGGACATCCTGTCCCTTTCCCTCTGACCCCCTCATTAACTGCCCCGAGCTGTTTTCAGGAGGGGTGGGATATAAATTTGATAAAATAAATAAATTAAATAAAATTAAGGATGCAGCTCTGGGTTCTGAAATGAGAAGGATGCTTTCCCCTTCCCCACACTTTAATGAGAAAAGGCAGCCCCAGGTCTGGCCCTGCTGCCCAGAAAAGGGAGCCGAGCTTAGGCCCATTATGGGAAGTAAACCTTGGGGCAGGGCAACAGATACATTTGGTTCAGAGGCCACACATACAAGCCTTAGGGCCTCACAGAAGTTAGGGGTGTGCTCCAGAAGAGGAGGGTCCAGATCATGGATCTGCCCCATAGATCTGTCCCCTATCCTTCTGTATATGCCCTCATCTCTGCTCATTCAACCTGAGCTCATTCTTTCAGTGCTTGGAGGTAAGAGCTGGATCCGGAGGCAAGATCCAGGAACTGGGAAATGGGCCAATTAAAAACTAGCCATGGGCTGCATTTGCCCCACCAGGCCTGAGGTTCCCCATCTCTGCTAATTAACTAGTAGGGTTAACTAATAATATATCACACTGGATTAGATAATATTGCAATTTTAAAACCAACTAGACGCAATGTGAGTGGACCATCTTACACCAGTTTAGCTGCATAGATTTATACTAAACTGATATTAGACAAATTAACCAATTTAGTGTTAATTAAATTAAATTGATGCAAACTCTGGATATAGGCAGCTCTCATGTCCATTACTGATCTAGAATTTACTTTAAATATGGGACTGTTAGAACATTACAATGTAAGTAGTACTTTTTGTGAACACTTACCAACAGTTCTTCTTGCTGCTGCTGATCAACTGAACAGATATACAGCTGCAGTGATTTTAAGTTCAGTGCACTTGAATGCACAGGGATCTGGAAAACTTCATTAAATATTAGCGGCATTTGGAATTCCAAAGCTCTAGAGCAATAAGTGGTTGGTGTGCCAGATTCAAGCGATGGCAAATACACTCTAACATGTCTGAGAACAGAAAAGAAGCAACAAAACAATTGGAATAGATAATGTTAATTGCAAATATTGTTTCTAAAAATCAAGAATAATAGATGTAGTCTCTACATTAACACGTTCTAAGGTCTCTTCATTGAAAGAGCGTATTTTTGTATTGTTGAAATGGAAAAAAAATTCAAAGCTGAGCACTTTCAAGAAAAGAGGACTGCTAAAGGAGAGAGATTACAAAACACATACTGGTATTTTGTGTGTTACTCTCCTCCCAAACTGTCCTTGGCAAAGCAGTAGGATGGGAGAGGGAGAACAGGAAAGGGCAATTGGGTCACTTACCTTGTGAACTGCCCTTCTGTTGGAGCGCATAGGACAGGAACTCTTAACTCTAGGGATGATCCCCGCCAGCACTAGTAGGAGGCAGAATTCTGAAGAATCCAACTGGCCCTGCGCAGAGGGGGTTCGTCCCTCCCATTTGTCAGTTGTGATAAAGCTGAACTGTACAAAATACTAATAAAACAACAGGTAGCTTTCCAAAAATACCAACTCAAAGAAGATAAGGCCCAAATACATGGCCTGTTTCCAGAAACTGTAACTAACAGTTAAAAGTAACTCAGCAACAGGAGGAAAAACTGCATACTACCTCTTGTTCCAAGAAGAGAAGTTTCTCCAACTAGGGAGGGACGAGTTCCCATTCAGTGCACTCCAATAGAAGGGCAATTCACAAGGTAAGTGATCCAATTGCCCTTTCTCCTGAAGCACACAGGATGGGAACTCTTAACTCGGGGGGGGGGGGGGGGGGGGAAAGTCCCAGAGCAGTACCAAATTGAAAAATACCTGGGAGGGGAAAATCCTGGAACAAAGAAAATACACTCTCAGATCTAGTCTAACACACCCTGTAAGACTCTACGGCCAAAAGCCGCAGAGTCAAATATATCAATTTGATAGTGCTGAGTAAAGGTGTGAATATTTGCCCAGGTAGCTGCCCTGCAAATATTTGTGTAAGGTGCGTGTGCCCTAAAGGCCCACGACGTTGCTGCGCCCTTAGTGGAGTGGGGAACCACTACTGTGGGGGTGGTTAAGTCAGATGCCCTATAAGCTTCAGAAATACATGCCACTATCCACTTTCTGATACAGGTCCTAGAGGCTTTAAGCCCCCTTCTCCGCCCACGAGTGCTGAGGATTTTCTAGTTCTCGATGTTCTGCCCGTCTGAGAACGAGGGTATGCCAAGCCTTCTCTAACAGATGCTTGGGGCGAGGGCAAAAGGAAGGGAGAACTATTTCCTCCTGTCTAAGAAACTGCAAATTTACTTTGGGAATAAAAGAAGGATCCAGCCTAAGGACCAGTCTGTTTTTTTAAAAATACAGAGGGAGGGGTCCATAAAAAGGGTCCCCAGTTCAGACACTCTTCTAGTAGAAGTAATTGCTATTAAGAAGGCCATCTTTAAGGTGAGAAAACACAAAGATACCTCCCTCGGGCTCAAAGGGAGGTTTAGTCAAGGCCTTTAATACTATGTTCAACCGCCATGTAGGGAACCGGTGAACAACAGGCGGGGATAAGACTTTCACTGCCCTCAGAAAACTTTTAATATGCAGACAGCCAGAAATCCTCTTGCCCCGGATGACTGACAGGGCACCATCCAGAGTGGCTACTTGTCTGGCAATCATGTCTTACGCCTTTGTCCAATCCATCTTGAAGGAAGAGCACAATGTCTGCAATTCAAGGATTCCTAGGATCCAGGGAGCGAGCGAGGCAGCAATTCGCAAACACCCACCATGTACATTGTTATATTTGTCTTGTTGGCTGTTTCTTGGACGCCATCAAGGTATGAAGAACAGCATCCGGGTAGCCGAAACTTCTCAGAATATTCAAGAACTATGCAGTCAAGCAGAGAAACTCTGGTTTCTCGTAATGTATGGGATCCTGTGTTAGCAGATCTGGTTTTACTTCCAACTGCAGCGGTTGTGACTTATTTAGTTTTCCTAGATCCACAAACCATGGTCTCCTGGGCCAATAGAGGGCTACCAGAATGACCACGGCTACTTCCTGGCAAACCTTGCTGACTGTCCTGCCTATCAGTGGGAAAGGTGGGAAGGCATAAAGGATCCTGGACAGCCATTTGCAATTGAGAACGTCTATGCCTTCTGCATTTGGTTGGTGACATCTGGCTAAGAATCTCTGACATTAGGTGTTGCTGCTGGATGCAAAGAGGTCCACCACTGGCTGACTGAAGACCTGAGTTATCTGTCTTAACACCACTCTCTGAGAGGGTCCAATTTCTGTCGACTGAGGCAATTTGCAGTGTCGTTGAGACAACCCCGGATGTGAAGAGCTGACAGATTGAGGGTGTTCCTCCACCCACAGCAACATCTCCTTGGCCTCCGACTTGAGTTTTCTCATGTCGGAGCCACCTTGTTTCCTGATATAGGCCATGGCCGTCATGTTGTCCGTATAGATGAGGATTTGAGACTGCTGAATGAAGGGAGCGAAGTGACGTAGAGTAAGATGAACTACTCAAAGTTCAAGCCAATTCATTGAGAGTTGAAGGTCCTGTGGGGACCAGGTGCCCTGCGTGTATTTGTCCTCCATGTGAGCTCCCCAACCATGGAGACTGGCGTCCGTGGTTATTTGTTACAATGGTTCGTTCAGAGAAACCCTGGGCTGAAAACGGAGAGGATGGAGCCGCCATTTGAAGGTTTGCAAGACAGATGGCAGACCTACTAAGGATACCTTGGCTTTCTGCATTATATGACACCTGCCATGGAAGCAGGAAAATTGTTAGTGGGTGGAGATGTTGTTATGAATTGGAACTGTTCTCTATCAATCCTACCAGGGACAGGACTTAGACCCCTGGCATTCAGCTCCCAATTCTGGGATCTGGGCAGAGGCCCTATGAAACAGATAAGTCCTTTAAATAGACAGATGTTTATTACTATATCAATATAGAAAGAACTGAGAATATAGCGGTAATATAGCACCAATACACTTGCATATGGCAGCAGCCATAGTACAGACCTAGTCTGATGCACAGGTCGACTACTGTGCGCCCAACGGCTCTCAGACCTCAGTCTATATTGGTCCTAGTCTATACACAGGCAGGCTACTGTGCGCGCAATGGCTTTAGACCTCAATTGTCTAAACACAGGCCAACTATTGTGCGCCCAATGGCTCTAGACCTCAGTCTTCACTTCTGTACAATGGGCTTAATTTCATGTCTGTGCAGCTCAATACCCTCCCCCATGCATTCCTCCACCACTGTTATGAATTGGAACTGTTCTCTATCAATCCTACCAGGGACAGGACTTAGATCCCTGGCAGGCAGCTCCCAATTCCGGCATCTGGGCAGAGGCACTAGGAAACAGATAGCAAGTCCTTTAAATAGACAGATGTTTATTATAGAAAGAACTGAGAATATAGCAGTAATATAGCACCAATACACTTGCATATGGCGGCAGCCTTCACCTACTTTGACAGCAAGCACACACACACAAGTACATACATATGAGTTCTTACGCGTCAGAGGTCTCAGGTCTGGTCTTGAGAGGAGAGGCAGGGTGTGGGCCCAATCGAAGTCTATCTAGGAACCTAGCTGCTGGAGTCTGGCTTTTCACAGCCTTTGAGAGCGTCGGAAAGGGCCATGCAAGGCACCTTCCCTGTCTAGGGCTGGCCTTTTTATCCAGTGACTGTCTTATGATTATCCAGAGTGCAGGGTTGACAGTGCTAAGCCTGGAAAGTTCTCCCATTGGCTGTTCAGATCTGGGGTATTTTCTGCTTAGTCACTGTCATTATGGGATGTACTGACCAGTTGGATCCTGCCTACCCCTCCCTCCAGATGGGAGGCCTGATCTTTGGCCATGAGTTATCCATGCCCCTTTCTCTAAGGCGTCTCACTGTCTGACCAGGCCATTTTCTCCTTACATCGCTCAATCCTTATCTGTTCCTGTAACCTTCTTCTTGTTTATTATTTACTTTAAAGTACAGCCATGTTCTGGGAACAAACAATTCTTACTAGTAGGCCTCTCTTTCTAGATGACAAGAATATATCCCTGTCAGCATATTTCTCTCTCCTCCTGCCAGCCTATTTTCCTCATAATATGCATTTTCAGTATTCCTAAACTAAAGTTACTATAAAGCATATAGCAAGCAAATAAAGCATATAGGAAACTCATAGCATCCTTTCAATAGTTACAGATGTATACAATATTATCTTGGTTCTATAATGCATAATGCTTCAATCAGCCTATTAATTCACTACAATGTAACCTGGCCCAGGACAGGCGCTGGATGCAGGACACCATTAGTCCTTGACGGCTCGTCAGTTGATTCAGCGGGACTGAGGGGAGGCTGGAAACTGTCTCTATGAGGTCTCTGATTTTCTGTTGTCGCAGGGCCTCAGTGGTGTAAAGACCCAGTCCTTGGTGGTGTTACTGATAACCCCCAGTAGTTCTAAGACCTGGGCTGGGCAGAGCTGACTCTTTTTGAGGTTCACTACAAACCTGTGTTGTTGTAGGATGGCCATCGTTTCCTATACCGCCTGTTTGGCCTCGATCTGAAAGGGCGCTCGAATCAGTAGGTCGTCGTGGTGTGAATACACTGCCATACCTCAAGTGCAAAGCGTGGCGACTAGGGGAATTAAAAATTTTGTGAAGGTTTTTGGTGTGCTGCTGAGGACCCTCCTGACCTCATCTGGAGTTGTTTGGACCAACATTGTAGTGACTCCGCATTGTAGTGCCAGGACTGTAGTGGCCATCTGCCTCTGAAGGGAAAGGAACATGCAGCACCCTTATTGTATGGAGAGAACATAAAGGATTTGTTAGATGGGCGAAAGGACTTTGGGGCACTGAACTGTTGAAGCGACGGTTTCTTGTCCTTATTGCCAGTGTTCTCCAAGACCTTGTCTAAGGAGACTCCAAAGAGTTTTCCCCCACAATGTACTCCTGCCACTAGCAAATTCTTAGCATGTTGATCAGCCCACCAGGAGCAAAGCCATAGTCTTCTTCTAGCAGAAACATTGGCTGCCATTCCTTGAGCTGCCCAGGCTTTTGCGTCCTTAGAGGCAGTGGTGATATATGAGATAGCTAGGGTTATGTTTGTGGATAACTTCCTAGTAATCTTCTCTGATGCTGCTGGGCTCTTGCCTAGTTTGAACCACTTTAACATGACTCGGGTGCAAGAAGAGGAGGATATAGTCATTCACAGGATTGATGAGAGCAACTTGAAGCTCTTGCGAAGGCCTGACTCCACACCCCTGTCAATGGGGTCCTTCTGATAAAATTCTCCCTCTGATGGGAACACAGTTTTGTGAGCAAGGGAAGCCGCCGCTCCATCGATTTTTGGAGTTTGAAACAAAGGGGCCTTGGACTTAGAGAAGGCACATAGAGCCTCCTGGGTCTTGTTCAGTCTGAGTGCTCTTCTGGGTTGTTTCCACTTTGCCCTAATAATTCGCTCAAAGGCTTTATCCAACATAATGCCTCATTCCCTGTTAGGATTCTTTGGGTTCTATTCTCTATCTGAGGCTGCTTTTAAACGAGGAGCGCTGAAGCGCCTCCTCAACGCCACATTAAAGGAAAGCCGCCGGAAGTGACGTTCTCCCCGTTGCCGGCGATGGCTGGAGACACGGGGCTTTGGAGCGGCGCGTTCTTAAGACTTCAATTATCAGGCTTAAGAATGCGCCGCTCCAAAGCCCCGTGTCTCCAGCCGCCGCCGNGTCTAGGACTTACAAAAGGCATATAGAGCCTTCTGGTTCTTGTTCAGTCTGAGTGCTGGTTGGTTGTTCCCACTCTTCCCTAATTATTCACTCAAAGGCTTTATCCAACATAATGCCTTGTTCCCTGTTAGGATTCTTTGGGTTCTATTCTCTATCTGAGGCTGCTTTTAAACGAGGAGCGGAGCGGCGCGTTCTTAAGACTTCAATTATCAGGCTTAAGAATGCGCCGCTCCAAAGCCCCGTGTCTCCAGCCGCCGCCGGCAACGGGGAGAACGTCACTTCCGGTGGCTTTCCTTTAATGCGGCGTTGAAGAGGCACTTCAGCGCTCCTCGTTTAAAAGCAGCCTGAGTCTCTCTCAGAAGAGTCAGACTCCTGTCCTTTTGGTTTCTTTTCTGTGACCTCCCAACACTCTGTGGATTCATCTAAAAAGTTCTGACCTGGAGGCACCCTGAAAATTAGTGTCTTTGTCACTGAGACCAGGGGCAGGGTCTATGGGCTCAAGATTTTCTTCCTGAATCTCTTCCTCAGAGGCTTCAGAACCGTGATCCTGGGGGTCTGCTTGTATAACTAAATTTTCTGTGGAGGCTCTGGTGTCTCCCTGACCAGAGTCAGAGTCTCGGAGGGAGGTTTCCTCTGTCGCCTCAATATTGCCCTCCTCCAACTCAGGAGATCTCCTATGGGTAGCTGGGACAGGGCCTGTGTCGTCGTCAGATGAGGAACCAACTTGCTCCCAAATAATTTCCTCAGGTTTTCTAGGCGTCTTGGGGGCTGGCTGTTTGTCTTTACCCCTCGGGCCTTTAGGGGAGGGGGGGAGGGGCTTTTGTCAGAGGACTGTGCAGACTGTTTGTCTTGCAGCCTATCAAGGAAGGAGACAATTTTGTTAAATGCCTCAAGTTGCAAAAGTTCCTTCCACCTTGGACAAGCCCAGTGGCCTTCCAGTGAACGGTCGCGGTCCCTGGTAGCAAATCTGCGTTTTGGCAGCATTTCAGCTCTCTCTGTGCTTCGGAGGAAAACAGCTCTGTTAAGAGAGGCTGCTGTTGCTGCATCTCTCTGTGCCTCGGAGGTAAAACTTCCTGCCTAAGGGAGGTTGCTGTCCAACAGGGGGCTTGGATGCAAAGAGTTTACTTAAGAGAGGCTGCTGTTACCATGTCTCCCTGTGACTCTGAGGTATTATAGCTCAGTTAAGAAAGGTTGCTCTTACTGCGTCTCTCTGTGACTCTGGCCCTTTTCACACAAGCCACTCTCCACCCACCGCCCACTATACATGTTGCAGGGCCGCAGCATTGCCCTATGGGTGCCCTGTAACATGTATAGTGGGTGTGCGGTAGGTGGAGGGTGTCATGTGAAAAGGGCCTCTGAGGTAAAACAGCCCGCCTAAGGGAGGCTGTTGTTGCCGTCCAGCAGGAATCTCCGCTCTAGAGCACAGAAACGGTCCAGGCGAGAAATACTGCCTGAGGCCCCGACAGCAGCAGGTATATGGAGGCAGAAGGGAGTGCCAGCAGGGACTCCTTCACATCCGCCCGTCTTGGTGCTCTACACCCACAGGGACGGGCCCTTGAGGAGGGAGGTTCCGCAAAAAGCTGGAGGTTTTACTCCTCCCTTTGGCCTATACTTTTTTTTTTTTTTTTTTTTAAAGGCAGACTAGGTAGTGCCTGCAGAGCTAAAAGCAGAGCTCAGAGCCAAAAACTAATTTAGAAGAGCAGCTACAAGCCCACCTACACTAAAGCGTGCAGAGCACACTGATTCCACCTCCTAACTGTAGTGAGAGAAATCGAACTGGCAAATGAGAGGGACGAACCCCCTTTGCACATGGCCAGTTGGATTCTTCAGAATTCTGCCTCCTACTGGTGCTGATCGTCCCCAGAGTTAAGAGTTCCCATCCTGTGTGCTCCACCAGGAGGAAGAGGAGGGTTAAATACCCACAGTCATTAGATACCCAATGCCACAAGAATTGCAATCCATTACATGGACACTCAGTTCTAAAACTCAAGTTAGGAATGACCATCTTTTTGTCACTAAATACAAATATGAAAGACCAAGAGCACCTCATTTTAATTAACTACTCAATCATGTAGCATTGGATACAAATGTAAGAGAATGGCCGAACACTAAAATTAGATTGACTGTTGTTTGGAAGGTAAGCAGATAAGTGGTGGTGACGTTCTTTCAAAGAACATGCATGTTTGTAGTAAAAAAAAAGGCTGCAACAGACGTGGATTATTATACGTATGTCAGGGCTAAAATTCCATACTTCTAAATAAGCAAAAGGTTTTTTCTTGCCTTGCTTCTAAGAAGCTCTGGCCTATGGGCCAAAAGCCATCTCCAGCTGCTTTTTATTTGGAACTTTTCCAGTTTCTGGATCTAGCCTGTGGATCCAAGTCCCTTTCCTCAAGCACTGAAAGTGCTGTAAGATACTATTATGAAAACGGATTTCTCCTTAATCTCCATGAATGAAGGATAGGTCCATTAACGACTATTAGCCAAGTAGGCTGGGGGAACACAGCCTCTGACTGTTGGGAGCTGGGAGTGCACAGCAGGGAATGGATCACCTGTTGAGTATTTCTCTGAGAATGGTCATACCGAGAATGGTCACTGTCGGAGACAGGATGCTGGCCTCAATGGACCATGGATCTGCCCCAGTATGGCACTTCTTATGTTTTTTATCAACTCCAAAACCACCACAAATGACCACTAACATGTCATGAATGACCATGAACTATCGTGCACAGGAATTCTTCTCAAAACATTGTATAATTTTACACAAATATCTGGCCAGATTTACTGGATTTTCCAGGAGCAGGAGGAAAGAGAGAAAATACAGTGAAACTTTATTTTAATGTGTGTTGTTGTAGTGCAAATTTGGTTATAATGCAATGTGGGGCACTGTTCCCAATATGTTTTAGAAGGAATACATTGCTTTGTTTTTCAGTTAAAATCATGGAGCATAAAACATAACATAAGAAATGTCATACTGGGTCAGACCGTTTGTGGTTCTGGTCCATCTGTCCCAGCATCCTGTCTCCGACAGTGACCAATCACAATGGCTTGGGAGAAGCACCCAACAGGTCACAATGGGGGATGCATTCCCTGTTGTTTTCCCCCAGCTCCCGTCATGTTCCCTGATCCTGCCTGGCTAATAGCTGCTAATGGACCTATCTTCCAGAAACTTGTCTAAAGGTCTTTTAAACTCAGCTATAGTACCGACCCTTACCTCTACAGCCTCTGGCAGTAGATTCCACAACCCAATTATATGCTGAGTGAATAAATATTTTATTTGCTTTAAACTTGCCACCTATGAGTTTCATGCAGTGTCCCCTATTTCTAGTACTAGCTGAGAGCGTAAATAACTGTTCCTTCTTTATTAGTTCTACACCACTCATGATTTTATAGACCTCTATCATATCTCCTCTCAGTCATCTCTTCTTTAAACTGAAGAGCCCCAACCTACCAGTTCTCTCCTCATACAGGAGCCCTTCCATGCCCTTGATCATTTTTGTTGCCCTTCTTTGTACCTTTTCCAGTTCAGCTATGTTTTTTGAGATGGAGCGACCAGAACTGCACACAATATTCCAGGTGCTGTAGCACCACTGGTTTGTATAGAGGCATTATGACATCCTGAGTTTTATTCTCTATCCCCTTCCGAATAATTCCTAACATTCTGTTTGCTTTTTTGACTGCTGCTGCGCACTGCGTTGTGGATTTCATTGTATTGTCCACAACCACCCCCAGATCCTTTTCTTGAGCGGTAACTCCTAGCTTAGTACCCAGCATTGTGCATGCATAATTTGGATTATTTTTCCCTACGTGCACAACTTTGCACTTGTCCACATTAAATTTTATTTGCCATTTAGATGCCCAGGCACCCAGTGTCATAAGATCCTGTTGCAGTTCCTCACAGTCTGCTCGAACAAACATTCAGAGCATACAAATATGCAAGATTTAAGCATCTTCATTATAACGTGACGTGGTTACAACATGTTCTGAGACATGGCTCCCAAATACTGCATTATGCACCGTATAAGCAATAATCAGACCTTCGGAAATATTTGCACTTACATTTTGCAGCCTTCTTTCACAGCAAGACCAGTAAAATTCTTTAGCTGTAACACATGGACCAGGAGACATTCACTTCCACTATCATGCCTGGAAAATAAGTTCCTGAGTAGGTTATCAGAACATTTAAATATCTGGGTTGCCTAATTTCATGCAAAATTATGAGACATTAGAATCATACTACATATAGCCAAATAAATGTTCTGTGCATGTCAGCTAAAGAAGGTTAGCTAAAACTCCATTTACATATGGAGAGACTCCAGGCGTCACATTCTGGCATGGAAACACAGAATGAATACAGAATCCTGTTAGCTATGTTATGAAAAGTATATGGAACCAACAATGTAAAAACCAAGTAATAGGAATTTTTTTTAAAAAATAATTCATTCTTGATCTTTCATTAAATTATTATAAAGCATGTACCTTATTTTACTTGAAGATCAGCTGAAGTTATTAATGCCAATAATGGAACTCTGAGAGTCCATGTCTTGTTATTTATTTCATTGTACTTATATGCCTAAATTGTATTTATATGTGTTCCGAACTAGAAACGAATATATCCAAATACACCTGCAAAGCTCATTTTTTTTATAATGGGAGATGCTAGACACTATTGAAAACCTGGTTCCTGTTGTGAACATTGGTTACATCGGAAAAACTTGCCCAACTTGCATTTATCATGCAATAAATGCAATCAACTGTACAAGGTCCTAAATGAATGGACCCTATGTATTCTATATATCTTACTGAAGTGCACAGTATCAACTTCAGACACCAAAATATACTTCCTACCTTTAAGATGAGCTCTCAGACTCCCACAAATTTCAATTTTTTGCTTATATCCCACATTATAGCAAATTCAACAATAGTCCAAACCATGAAAAGAATGCTATAAAAAGAGCCAGAATGCTTTTGTGGGTTTTGCCAGCTGAGGTCAAATAAGAAGAGAGTAGCATTTGAGTAATATTTCTACTCAACAGGGTATGGAACAGGATATCTAGCAATGGGCTTGGCTTGTTCTCACCTCCTGATACCATTACCCTTAGCACAGTGGTTCCTAAATTACGGCCTGTGTAACCCCATTCTGAGACTTAGATTTAAATATAATCTTGTGGCCCCAAACAGCAACAAATATATGCAAAGTGTATCAAATCTCAATGGGATCACAACCCCATATGCAGATGGCACTCCCCACTTGTGGTTCTGGCCCGCTAATTTGATAAGCTCTGCCGTAGGGTGTTCAACTAGATATTAGTTCCTTTGAGTTTGGGTTTGATCTGCGCAGCTCCCACTCAACCCCCACTTACATGTTTAGCATGTAGAACCTAATAAACAGGCAGGCCCCTCTCACAGTTTTAGCATGACACGCCTAATTCATGAACAGATGTTCTTTCCTGCTGTGCTTTGTCCACCAGCCCTTCCCCCTTCCCAGTATCCGGCTCCCTAGGATGACTCGCAGCCACAACGAACCATGGGAAGAAGCCGTACCAGTTCTTTCTTTCTTCCAGGCTATTACTTCAGGAGGGGGTCCAGCACCTGCTATCCCTGCCCACACATGGAGGTTCATACCTAGGTTTCTACTTGTGAGCACTTGGCAGCTGGAAATAACCTTTTGCTATGCACAAACTGCTGAGTTAATTGAGCAAATTGCATACTTTATTGAGCTCTTACAGTGAAAATTGAAAGTGAAAGTAAACATTGAAATCAAAAGCAATCAATCTTTGCATGTTGTCACCACCATTCTTACATCTACAGCTCACAATGATGTACTGGCAGGTATAAGCACACCATTTTATTGGGTTCTTACTTGTTGTTGTGCTGGAAGTTCCTCTTTGTTCGTATAAAACCCCCAGTCAAACATGTGCCTCTTGTAGCATCTTCTGCATTCCCATACAGTTGGGGAGGAAAACATCCTCGCTCGTGAAGGCACTCTGCATTTCTCCAAGTGTCCAAACCTTGTATACGGCAACAGGGTCCACATTCCTGTGTACCCTGTCACTTGTTTCCATGAATAGATTCACCTCTGCCATACAATCGAGGGATTCCCAGTGGCCACATGGGTATCCCTCTTGCTATCATAGAGGGAAGTGATGGGAAAAAACAGCAGAGAAGGTCTAGCCTCCGTTAGTGACTGCCTTACTTCTTGGCAGGCGCCATTTCCTAACTTCTGGTAGTGCACAAAAATCCAGAAAAGTGATCTTGTTTTCATCCCACTATCTCATCTCGACCATGGCTCCCACTCTTTCTTTCTGCTGACCTTTGAACTGCAGCAGGGTTGCGTGGTGTCTGTGCTCCATCATGCATACATAGAACCCCATTGTGTGTATGTGCCACCTATGAGCCCATAGGCTACCACAGAGGATGGGTCTGATAGTTCTCTCCGTACATCAGACCCCACCCAAATGTCATGCCAGGGTATCCATCACCCTCCAACTTCTCTAAGCCCCGTACCCTGGGCAGCCACAGCACCCACAGACAAAAGCCAAAGCCATTTGGCTTTCCTGGACAAACAACACACAGCAATAGCTTTCTATGGCATGATGATTTCTCATGTTCATTACAAGCAAAAACTCTTACTTTCAGAAGCTAAGAAATTATGAGTAACTTTTAAACAATGGGCAATGAAGTCCTAGTTCTGCTACCACATACACAGTGACCTTTACTGCCTTGAGAATTCTCCCAGTTGTCCATTTCTTAACATCCACTCCAGTTAAAAAAAAAAATTGCATATTTTTGTGATGCTACCATCTAATGTTTTTAGATGATTTGTCGTGTACACTGATATGTTTGTGACATAAATGTCTATGCAGTTTAATAGCCACCTGGATTGGCAGTGTCAGTGCAGCAACACACACACACACACACACACACACAATAAGCTTTGCAAAAATGTTTTCAACCAATAGCCAGCCTGTAACCAATAGCAGCCAACAGTTCACACAGCCCGCAGCCAGTCCTGTAAGAACACATGACCAACAGTGGTCAACAGGTGCTTGTGTGTGGCATGCAGCCAGTCCTAGCTAGGCAGCTTTCCAGCTCTTTAAGATGTAAATATTTGGCGCATGATCTGTAGAGTTCAGGAACCCCAGAACCGCAACCATGGAGATGCATGCTGAGAATATCCTTGTGCTCCTTATCATGCTCCAGGCATTACTTTCTGCTGCTGAGCAAAACCTGCAAGCGATCTAACAGATCCAAGCCTTCTGCTGTCATGGGCACGATGTGATATCAAGGCAAAGACAAGTTCTCACTCAATCTCTAGTCAGGACAGTGGGGTGCACCACCAGCTGTGGCAGTTCTTGCTTTGGCGCCGTACACTTGCCTACCTCCAGTGACAACGGACCACGCTGAGGTGGACTGAAGCCATGCAAAGGCAGCTGATATGTGCAGAGAGGTAACTGTCAGGAGACGAGGCTTCAATCACTGATGTCATACACTGGGCTGTACCCACTGAGAGGTTAGTCTGGGTGAAGAAGAAAAGCACAGACTGGTGGGAGAACATGCTGTCCTTGTGGGGAGACGCTGAGTGGGTTGCAAACGTCAGGGTGCCCCGTTGCCTCGTCCTACAGATAGTTGAGAACCCCAGGCCACAACTGGAGAAACAGAGCACGGATGGGCAGTCACCCATAGCAAGCATGACTACCTGAACAGGAAAAGGTTTTCCAGGCCTTAGTGGACCGCTGTGCCCCGTCCATGGATATGCTGGCTAGCTCGTTTGGGAAGAACCACGACGCCTGCATCTTACATCAGTCCCCCTTGTTTGGCCACAGGAGACTTTGGCTCCTCCACTGAAATATGCCTTTAGGCCTCTTGTTGTTGGAAACGCCGACTACCCCCTGAAGTCCTGGCTCATGAAGGCTCCCTGTCTGTGGGATCGCCTCACCCCTCGGATTCTGAATTGGCCCCTTCAGTCATCGGGGAGTGCCCCCTTGAGGTCCTCTGAGTCTGTCGAGTGAGGACGATGGAGAGGGTATTCCCTGTGGCAGCTCCGCGGCTGTGGAACTCCTTTCCCGTGGAGGTTCACCTGTCCCTGCATCTCTCCTCCTTCCAAAGATGGTGTAAGACCTGGCTGTTTTGTCAGGCATTTGGCAACGGAGAAGGAGTGGGTGGGTGTGGGTAAGGAAGGGGGTGGGGTTGGTTTTTTATAAGATACCTGTCTTATTTGCTGATTGGTTTTATAGCTATTTGCATGTTTTATTGTATTTTATCTATTTTATTTCAAGATTGTGAACCACCCCGAACTGCCATTAGGTGGGATGGGGTGGGATACTAAATTGTGTTATAAATTAAAAACAAAAACAAGAAGCACTGCTTGCACCCCAGACCAAAGGTACTTTAACAAACAGCTCAGCACCACCTGCTCTGTTGTGGCGAGAGTTTTCAGGTTACTAAACCAGCGTTTGAGATCAACTGCAGCCAGAACCTTATTTCCAGCTAGAGACTGCTCCACTTCTAGAGGTGTCAACACAGCGTGGAGAGGGCTTGGGTGCTTTCTCTGAGGAGTGAGTGGAGTGTGGGGGGGGGAACCAGGGTGGGCGGTTGGGTTCCACATAGTGGTGAGAACTGCTGATAGGAGTTAGGAAATGATGTCTGCCCCTGAGCAATAATGCTTGTGGCTACAGCAGCAACATGCTTGAGTAAGGAGCTCCAGAGCTGAATTGACTGGGACAGGCTGTTTTGGGTCTGTGCCCACATCTCGCTCATCTCCTTGCTTGCCTTCTTGATCATTCTGTCCAACTGCTCAAATTGCTGACTAAGGCAGGACCAGAGCCTGTCCTCCTGCCAGCAGTCCAGGCAGACCTTAGTAGCAAAGGCCTTGCGTTCTGCTGCTTCAGTTGCCTATGCTCCCTGGCCATGCCACTAATAGCAGCGTGGATCTCATTCACCTGCCGCATGGTCTTCCCAAGCAGCTCCCTTGCCAAATTCTCTCTGTACCACCAGTTGTGGATCCGCAGGTCCTGGTTCCGCTGGGTGCTCATGGCAGGTGGTTCCATCCATACCTGTTGCGCTGGCAGTCCTTTAGCAAGGCAACAAGAAAATCCATTAGTTCAGACCATCCCACTTACCTTCCCCTAGTGTTTCAGGACTCCACCCACCCAATTTTTAGCCCTCCACTCACCCGAATGGAAGCTGGAATGAGTACCTGGCCTATGCAGCTGCTCTCCCGTGATCACTATAGAGGAGTGAGGAACATACAGAAATCAACCACTGCTATTCGCGCCATCTCTCCCCCCACCCCTTCCCCAGTCACCATTTTGTCTCCTCCCACCCCCCACCAGTCCACAGGCCCGCCATGGTGCCTTTCCACTCACTTATCGTACCTACCGTTCCTGTCCCATAAAACCATTTCCTGGTGATTTTCCTGCTGCTCCTCCACATTCTCCTGGCCGCCTGTCAACACAGTAAACAATAAGAAAAAATAAAACAACAATAAATGGAAGACTTTTGATCATTCAGCTGTATAAACGTGAACACCCCCCACCCAGGTGCATTCACTTACCATTCTCCTTTACCTCCTCTACAAAGGTGGCATCTGGGTCCTTTATGCCTTCAACTAGAACGTCAGGTGGCTCCTCGAACAAGGGCTGTTCTCAAGCTTGAGGGGACACACCGTGAGTGTCATGGTGTCCATGTCAACCTGTGCTGGCTCCAGGGTGGGGACGGGTATGGAGCAATCTCCACCAGCGGCCATGGCTTCTGTGGTGGGAGCAGAAGCAGTTGCAACAGGAGCGGGCAGTGGGGGAGTCATATCCACCTTCTTCTGGACCCTCGCAAAGGCACAGTCAAACAGACGGGATGCAATGATGGCTGCATACATACAGAATAACCAGTCAAGGATCTCATAATAGGGAGATATTTGCCTCCTGCAGCCAGACGTGAAGTTGTTGTCCTGGATTTCATTGTATCTGAGCTCCAGTCCTTGGCCCGCTGCCGGCACTGGTTCATAGCCTTGCTGCCCTATTTGGACCACGATCTCTTGGAACACTGCCTCATTTCTGTAGCATTTTACCAGGGCATCCTGAACCTTCTGCTCCCCTCACAAGGCAATGAAGGCCTCGGTCTCTTCCTCGGTCCAGGAAATGTACTGTTGACAGAGGAATCGGTGGGCGGAAAGCAACTGCGTGTCAGGACTGGGTCTTGAACCCCCAGCCCTGGAGGGTTTGTAGCGCTGCCTTAAGGGCTGGTGCCACTCTGGGCGGGGATAATGGTCAGGTTCGGATGCTCAGGTTCTTTTCCATCTCTCCGCCCCTTCCTGTGTGACCACGCCTCTTCCCAGCTGTGCCTTGTCTCCCTGACTTTGGCTCCCGGCTTCCTGATTGGCCACAGGTGGATATATAGCCTGTGGTGTGGCCACAGGAAGCTGTGGGAGCAACTGCTCTTACCCATTGTGTGTGAATCCCTCTGTGAGGTCTTGTGCATCATTGTTCCCTCCTTTTGTCAGTGAGTCTTCT
>QEPC01000801.1:3001336-3082714 GCA_003113815.1 Sphenodon punctatus | reverse complement strand
ATGATGAGCCGTGCACTCTGAGGCCGGGTTCCCTGGCTGGTAAGACGAGAACTGTCTCAAAACACCCAAGAGACCGGCTGAGAGGTTTTCCCTTCTTGATAACCTTTCTTATCTGGGTTCCCTGGGCCCTTCCTCCTGCTGTTCTCTAGTCCTAGATCACCTCACCCCTATTTCCCTACTAGTGTAGGTCCCTTCTCCCCTCCTCCTCTGACACTGCGCAGTGGTGGGCATTGCTGCTCGTTGCCTGGCTGTCGGTTTGAGCCATGGTCCTGGCGATGGTAATCCTTCACAAGTTTTTAGAGAGAATACAACAGCTGGGAACGAGCAAGCATCAGGTACGTACTACCAACCAGAAAGAGCTGGGAGAATGAATGTTTGAAAATGGATTGGTGGGCTTTTAAGGTGGATGTTACATGTGCGCCAGCGAGAGTGGAGAGAGGGGCTGGAAGTGGTCTCTCCTCGGAACGCTCTAGGCTTTTCGCTCACAACGTTTGGTGCTGGTGTACCTGTACGCACAGAGGCTGCATGCAGCCTAACTGATAGAACTTAGACATGCATGCAACCCAATTGACAGAATATGGACACATAGACATACATTAGTCTCCTTTCACCTGCACGATGGGCTCCACATGCTCTGGGACCCCACCATATGTGGGAGGCTACGTGACCGGTGTGTGATGGCCACATGGCCAGTGAGGTCAAACATTTAATCAATGGGCAGGTGGACCACCACCTGGTGTTGGCTACTATCTCATTTGTTAACACCCTTAGAGGTTTGGCTTATTCCAATAGTTAAGACCATGCATACAAATACTGGCAGTTAGCATACAATTAAAAAAATGTATAATTACTCACAGAAATCCAACATGTATTTGTGGTTCTTCACTACTGGGCGCATCCCTGTAAACAGATTCTTCAACATCCTCATTCCTATGTGGAAAGGGAAAGCTATTATAAAAACATACTTGAAATTATTTTTCCTTATAATCACAGAGCTAATCAATGTGCTATATGTGGCTCACTCATATAAGTTACTGTTTAGTAAGCGATGTAATGGCAAGAGAGATCTTGAATTCAAACTTCAGTTAAAACTCATGTTATATTTCAGATTGGCAGCTGACCCAGTTACTGCTAAACATAAATAATGCTCACACACACAAGAGAAAATCTTCTACATATAAGTAAGCTAAAAACTGCCTAGGCCGCTGTAGTGATAGCTGTAACTGCTATGTCACAGAACATTCAGAATCACTGATGTGCTGTGAGGGGGGAAAGTCATAAGGTTTATCATGTTTGTATGTGGTTATAGGTTTGACCTTTAATTGTTGTCCGCTGTCTTTTGCATATTTTTCCAATTTCACATACTGCTTAAATATTACTTGCTAATAGCTAGTAATGAGTAACAGAGTAGGCCATGGCTCAGGTAGTAGAGCGCATGCGTTGCATGTATAAGGTTCCAAATTCAATCCCCAGCATCTCCAATTCAGGTTCTCTGGTAGCACACCTGGGTGAGGCCTCTGCTGGGGATTCTGGAGGGCTTCGGGTACCACGCCTGGGTAAGGCCTCTACCCTGCTGCCGTGTCAGGTTGTGACAATACTGGGCTAAGATGGACCATTAGTCTGACTCAGTTAGGCAGCTCCTTATAACTACATGATTAACCCAGATATGAATTATAAAGATAAGATATAAGCTTAGACTTAAAAGTAGTAAAATATTTGGAAATACTTAATAATGAAGTTTTCAAATATTCTAAGCTACTTATTTCTTGGTATAGCCCCAGTTGCTTTCAACTGTATTTTTCTCCTTTGCCAAAACTACCAATTACTAGTGATGGTGCTGATGATGTTTCAGGAACTGAAAATTCAAATGTTGGATGTCAAAAAGGCTTGTAAGGCCCTGAATTCATCCTCTTGTCGATATGTCACCCAACAGCACATTTTCTAGTCATTAATCGAGACCACTATGAAACTACTTGAGAACGAATCTTCTACTGGTTCCTTGTAAAAATTATTCCACAATCTAGTAATTTCACTTTAAAAATTATGCTTCTAAAGATAGATGACTTTGGTGTTTATTTTTCATTACTCTGTGTAATGTCTCCTTGGATCACTCAAACATTATCCCCTCTCTCTGCGTTATTATACAGGGTTCCTCGAGTACTTTCTATATTGTTAAATTCTCTCCATTACCATTTGGCCAAGCTATGTGCAGTATTTAGTTTGAAATTTTCCCTTGTTAGTCAGTTACCCCTCTTGTTTAATTAATTTTGTTGCCTGTCAGCACTCAGAGTGTTTTCTAGACAGTTGCCCTGATCTAAGCTCCACTCGCATGCACAGACCAAAACTGGAATTGTGCGCACGCACCGTGGGACATGGGGAAA
Source organism: Sphenodon punctatus (assembly GCA_003113815.1). Lineage (NCBI taxonomy): Eukaryota > Metazoa > Chordata > Lepidosauria > Sphenodontia > Sphenodontidae > Sphenodon > Sphenodon punctatus. The sequence continues at coordinate 3,080,333 of QEPC01000801.1, read as the reverse complement.
GTCCCCTGCCTACTCAACCCTGCCATCAGTGCAGCAGCCACTGCTGCCCCAGTTCTCCATTTCCTGCTTGTGGCAGAGCCAGGGGACGTTTCCTAGTTCCAAATTACAGTTTGGGTCTGAAGCGTACAGAGACCTTGGATAAGGCTGCAATCCTGAAATCAATGGTAAGTAATTTAACAACTGCAGCCTATCACTTTAAACTGATAGTTAAATTAAATGCTACAGTACTGAAAGTACAAAGGTGTCTGAAAGCAAGCTGAGAAAGCCAAACTAATTCAGGAAGAGACGCAAAATAAAATAAAGCACTCCTATAGCCAATCCAGGAATGTATAGAAAACAAAGGGGAAGTGACATGAAAAAAATAAATAATTGAAAATGAAAACAGAGTCTCAACTCATCACATAGCTTCCTTTCGTTTGAAAACTCTTTTTAACCTAACAGTTTTAGGCATTCTCAGTAATTCAGAGTCAGTGTGGGTGTGTGGGTGTATTTTTTTTTAAAAGAGACCTATTTCAGAAATTTACCGATATTTCCAGTTTATTACATATTGATACACCTGACCTTTTGCTTAAAGCTTCAAACACGCCACTGTCACTAGCCAGTGAATAATCGGATAGACATGCTGAGACTCGCCTGGCTCTCCTCTCCGACCTTCTAGCACTGTCTTCACGTAGAGTTACAGCTATAACATGGAGGGAAAGAAGAGAAAAATGTTGGATTGGTGCAATTTTAGTCACTAGGGGAAAAGAAAGTAAATGTCAGAATTCTTAAGGCACCTAATAAAATAGTGAATGTAAAGCATGACTATTACATTATTGCCTCTGACAAATATACATATACATATACATACACACACATACACTAGTTCCGAGTTATTTTACTGGGGATTGTTCTTGTTTTTTTAATTTGTGTATGCATTTGTACTTCCTTTGTTGTTGTTTTGACTATGGCGAAAGCTACTGTTTTTAATAAATTGACTGATACTGGGGATTGTATGAAGGAAATAACTTACTAATTTCTACATGACAAGACAAACTACAAATTGCTCTTGCTATGGTTCTGCAGTGTTTTTCTGTAAGAGGAGTAGACGACGGAAAATGGCAACGTCACCCAAACCCCTAGCATCTATTAAATATATGTTTAATAAAGGTCGGGGATTTACCCAATTGTTTTAATCTGGCTAACAGGTGAACATTTTCGAGTTCACATACCTGTTGTGGAGGGATTTTTTATTCTAAATCGGGCCACAACGACAATGAAAATCATTGTTCATATCATACCACAAAAATAACTCCTGTCTTATTTTTGCCACAGCGCCAAAAGAGCCTGACACCAACACCATAGCTAGTGCTATAATTTTTTTTAATATATTTTGCAATTTCTCAAAAGTGGAAATCTTACCAAAATTTACCCTTTTATCCTTTTTTCCCATTATGATGTCTCTTTTCGGCAACTCGGTGTACACAAGTTATTGGGACAATCACTTTCACTGCATATATGGTAACATGGCAAAATGAAACTTTGCAAAATGGTTTTGTATACACAGATGGATATTACAAGGTGTACAAATTCTTATGGTATATATACAAATGATAACCTACAGCTGCATGTGCAAAGTTCTAGAAATTCAAGTGGAGGCTACGTTTTGAATCTGTCCCTTGTGAATGTGTTCACAATCATGTACAGGCAGCTGCATGTGCAACAAATATGACCTTTTAAAAACTGTACATTATTTCATTTTCTTTAAAGGCAGAATTTAAACTAAAAAAAAAAAAAGATTTAAGGGAGGTGCATGAGAGGGTGGCTCCTCAAAAGTGAAAAAAAAAAATGAAAATAGAAGCATCATTTAGGTTGCTTTGTCATCATTTCTATCCACACTTTGAAGTGCATGGAATTGTAACAAACAACTGCTTTGACTAGTGACTTTAGATATGCTCTAGCGTAAGCAGATATTGCATGGGTGAAAATAGACCTGACCTAAGAGTTAAGCTTGAGATCACTGAACAAGGACACAATTTAGAATCAGTGAAGGACAGATAGCTGACTACATCTGTACATGCATCTTGTTAAAGATTATTTGAATGCTTGTTCATGAATGCTCGTAAAATAGTACTACTCAGAATAGACACTCCAGCAAGGAGGAACATTACAAAGCTTATACAGCACGTACACCATAATATGAGGGAGTAGGTGGTGATAGGCCTTCTCCAACACCACTCAATGGGGTGATTTACCCCATATTTGAGTATGTTTACTCCGTATACTATGTTTTGCCTTAATAAAAACATCTTCTCACTTCATATCACTGAAGATGTGTCACTACTTTCAAAGGTCAGTAACAGCAATCAACAAAAATATTTGGCCAAGATTAAAATAATGATGTTGGATTTCAACCATCCATTTAAAGATGGAATGTAACCTTCACAAAGGTAACTTACTCCATAGCAAGCATATATATCGAAAAATGTCAAGCAAATAATATTTGTTAAAAATTACAGAGCAGCAGCAAGATTCAGTCAGAAACCACAAGTCCAAGTAAGAAGGCACAACAGGGTCCTAAGCATTCTCTTGTGGTTTCATGATTAGATGCATGTAGGTTTTGTTTACAAAAACCAGGCAATGAGAGGTTATTATTAATCAAGAGCAACAGCCTGTAACTCCTATAACCCTTGCATCTGTTCAGATGAACACCCCAGAGTTTGCAGTCTCTATGCACAATTGTTAAGAGTGGAAAGAACAACCCCATAACTCACTATTCCCTTGATGTCTAGTGGGGATTCTAGCAAAGCAAAAGGGTTATTACCTCTTATCGTCTTCTTTGATGAGAGACGCCCTTTTTGTTTCTCCAGTGAAGGAAGTCTCTAGCTATATAATCTATCTAGGAAATGTATACTATCCCACAGGGGCATTGTAATTCCTCACTAGACTGGAAACCAGAACTTTAAATTTGGAGAAGCAACAAAGCTCCTTTGGATCACTGCTTCCCAACTAAACTGTCCAGTGGAGATTGTGGTGCTGTAGAGACCCTAATGCAGTCATTCAGCCCAAGTAAGGAGAGCAAACTTTGCAAAGTCAGCTGATTTGAAAGAAAGAAATGATGAAACTATATTCAAACTGATTCCCTCAAGTGGTATAACGCTGGCCTGAAAGAGTGGTTTTTCATTAAACCATTCTTTTTACTTTTGTCTCACATTTCTACACTGACAGTAGGAGCAGATGAAGACGACAAAAAACATGCAACCATAAAAGCACCTTTCAAGCTGTCTTATTTGGACACCCATAGTTTGTCTAGCCAGAATGGTTCTTTTGTCTCCAGATGCAATATGGAGATATCACAAAACCCCCAAAATGTTGCAACTTAAAAATATTTCACTTGATGCTTACAGGCCATGGAAGCATCTAATATTATCAGAACGAGCTCAACAACTTTAAGGTAGGTGGTAACTGTTAGAACATACCTTTGACTGCTCAAACATGGAAACAGCTTGACAAACAGAAAGCAAAAGGTTTTTGATTTCATGTATTAGGATTTATAAAAGAGACTGTAATTAAAACAAATTTGGAAAGCAACTAAAATAAAAATCTCTGTTTCTACTGTACGTGAACAAAAAATAATGCATGTTTTTCACTCCTTATTCCAAGATGCAAATATCTGCTAAAAAAATACTGGACTAAGTATTCAAAATTCACTAGTGCTTTTGCGTGCTTAAATTTTGTTGCAACCAACTGACACGTTAGACCTGATTTTCAGAAAGGTCTGAGGACTCAACCTGTGAATATAGGGTTCTTTAAGATGTGTCCAACTGGATACCCAAAACCTGAGGCACCAAAATCACTTGTTGTTTTATGAAAATGTTCCATGGATGGACTTTGTCATTAAAATCTGATGAAACACAACGAAGTTAAATGCTTCTACAAAGAATTATGTGATAATAGACAAGACAAACAAACCTTTACTTACAGTGTTACTCTCAGGCATTTCATAATATAAAGCTGAAGTGAAGGAAAAGCTTTTTAAGTAGTCAATAGCGACCATGAATACGGAAAGTATTTAGTTGATATTGCAAAAATGAAAGTATGCCATAACAGTTATACACATGTAGCGAGAGATCACACAAAACCAGTGAAGCACACCTCTCCTTTTCTTTTACATGCAAGCCATACAGAACAATATAAAACACTACACACAAAAACACACTGGGATTTACAGGCAAAAACCACCACAATAAGTAATTCCAGGTTCACTTACAGTGAATTTTTCTGTTGTGCCGCATGAGAAACAAGATACAAAATGAAAAGCACACAGTGATAAATCAACTTTTCAATGTCAATATTTTTAAGAAAACAGTTATTTAGATATTAACTGAAAGGTCACAATCCTAAACAAAAAGAGAGATGGACCTGGGTTATGAAATTTTAATCTTACGACCTTGCCCTACGGTTTACTGATAACTGGGATTTTACTTTGATAACAGACAAGATGAAGTCTGAAACCAGATCTAAAAGCCTGCCAAATTGAAGAAATTGGAGCATTAGACCTGGGTTTGGGCTCCTCTGAACAAAAAACATTTAAACTATTATTAAAATGACTTTAAATGAGGTATAAATCATTTTAAATGATTAATTAATACATAATTAAGATAACATGAAGAATTCAATGTCAGCCACTAAAGTTCTTTAAATGACAATTCACTGAGGAAGAGGAGATGGGAGAATAACATGAAAATTTAATAAGTCATTTCTGTCTGGATAAGATTCCTGCCTCCTCCTGCCCCCGTTATCCATACTTCCCTTCTCCCCACTAAGTACTCTTTAAATCTTCTGCAAGAATAATGAATTTGCTGGTTTCTATCAGGTTCCCTTAAATCCAGGGGTAGCCAAGAGGTAGATCCAGATCTACTGGGAAATCACAAGCTCGTTTCCAGTAGATGTGGGGAGAGGGGCCCAGCCAGCCTCTCAGAGATCACCTCTGGGGAGGAAAGCGGGACTGGCGCCTCAGGGAGTGTCTCCAGGGAGGGGACAGGCTAGGAGAACTTCTCTAGCGTGAAGGGAAAGTACTCCTCTCCACTCCCAGACCAGTTGCTAGGGGGCCGTAGAGCCAGGAGGCAGCAGAAGTCCTTGCTAGATTGCTTGAAGTTGATGCTTAGATCAAGTGCATTATGCGGACCATAAGTGTGGCCAAAAAATAAATAAATCACCATACATTTTAGCACAATTGACGCTGTACTTTCTGGAGAGGCACACGACTGGAACAGCAGCAGTGTTGTGGGTAGGGTTGCCACCGTAGGTATATTTTTACAGGCCACTTCTAAAAAATACATGTATATTTTTCTAGGCCACTTATGAAGAATACATGTTTGCAGGGCCTTCATTGGCACCAATGCATGCCCTGCAACATGTATTCTTCATAAGTGGCCTGGAAAAATATACCTAAGGTGGCAACTCTAGTTGTGGGTCAGGATTGAGTCTCCTAAATGAGAGCGCACACCGCTTGAATACACTGCACATTATTATTATAAACATTTGTATAGCACCAGCCGTGTACCTGGTGCTTTACAGAACAAAGATAAAGACGCGGTCCCTGCCTACGGCTTACAATCTAAAAAGACAAGGAGGGGGCGACAAGGAGAGGGGACAAAGGGAAGACAAGGAAGAAGCAAACAAACATGCAAGCGGCTGCAAAGTCTCAGGTGCGCGTGGTTGGCTTGGTTATAGTTAGGCAGGCGTCTGCAGAGGAGGGCAGACCATAAGTATTTGGGGGAAAACAACTAGCAGGCAACTACTGCTCTCTTGTTGGGGTTGATTGCTTTCCCTTTCAAAATTATAAATGTTAGCATGGACTATCTGATCTTTTCATTTATTTATAGATTTTAGAGAGCTTTGCTTTATGCTATTCTACCACTGAGTGGCAGCAGCTAAACACCTTACACACTAATCAGCATAAAAACCAGCTGTACTATTCCAAGAATGCTGTGGTGCAGAGTTGCAAACTAATTAAACTAATGCATTTAAGAAGGGCGAACTTGTAACCATCTAAGTCAAGGAATAAGAAGGAAGAAGCTTTTTCTGAATATAACTGCTTCACAATGAAATGGTAAAAAGAAAGGAATTCAAGGGAAAGCACTGTGTAACTATTTGGCCGTGTTCTGTTTTTCTACTTCCAACACTATGAGCATTCCAGAGTACATGTAGAGCAGCAACAGCTGAAAGCAGTGGAACAGGAAGCAGGAACAGGGCAGAGCGCTAGTGACAAAAGCAGCAAAGGGACATTCTGCCAGAAAGTTTAAATGAAAGGAAAAGAAATTGGGGGAGGGGGAAGGAGCAAGGCCATAGGAATGAGATGGGACAGGGAGAAGAACAGAGGAAATATTTAGCTAAACTCTCTCCTACCCTTACTATCTCAAAACACAGTTCATTTCTAACAAATATATAGTAAGCAAGTAGGTGTAGGTCAGGGATGGGGAACCTTTCCGTCCTGGGGGCCACATTGAATATTAGTACGAGCTCCAAAGGCCACAGAGGTTGGGGGTGCTTAATGGGTTTATTGAAGAAAAGGAGGGTCGAGATCATGGATCTGTGCGGTGGATCTGTCCCCTACCCTTCTGTGCATGCCCTCCTCTCTGCTCCATTATCATGCAATCCGTTTTTCAGTGCTTGGAGGTAGAGAATGAATCCAGGGGCCAGAGATCCAGACATTGGAAAGGGGCCACATAAACATTTGCAGAGGGCCGCATACGGCCCCTGGGCCTGAGGTTTCCCACCCCTAGCGTAGGTAGACAAAACAGCAGAGCTATAATTCTCACAAGGAGTTGAAAATACTGAGATCTAGATTTGAGGTTTCTTCCCAAACCTCCAGAATCCACTGCATGGTACTAATTTTAAGCTTACATGCTATTCTTCAACACTGTATTTGTTTGGGTCTGAATGCTGTAAAATGACAATTAGTAATGTTTACAGAAAGTAAGTTTCCATCCTGCAGAAACATTGTTTAGTAATGTTAATTGTGCTCAGGTAAGTCAAATATTTTAAAGTCAGACTCCTTTCCTTAATGGAAGAAATAAAAAAATGATCCCATTCTAGTTCTGGATGCAAGCAGGATTTTTAAAATTAGCTACTATTTACTTTAGAGCAGGGGTGGGGAACGTTTTTCCACTTGGGGCCACTTTGAAAATCAGAACAAGCTCCAAGGGCTGCATGGAGGTTGGGGACAGGGGATGCTTAAGATGTCTACTCAAGAAGGTACAGATCATGGATTTGTGCCATGAATCTGTCCCCTATCCTTCTGTGCATGGCCTCATCTCTGCTCCTTACCCAGAGCTCAGTTTTTTAGTGGTTGGAGATAAGAACTGGATCCAAGGGCCAGATCCGTCAACGAGAAAAGGGCCACATAAAAACTTCTCATGGGCTGCATTTTACCCCCGGGCCTAAGGTTCCCCACCCCTGATATAGAAGTAGCAAAATTCTATTTAACACGACTATTTTCTAGCTTGCATTATTCTTTGATGTGCATATGCATACGAAATAGTCTTCATGTTTTGACACATGGCCATTAACTTTCCTTGCTATACCCATTCAATACCGTCAACTCCAAGTGTTCAAAAAAAAAAGCCAAAACAAAAATACCCCACACAAATAAAAACTCTGTCCTCCTCCCCCCAAAAAGCAAACTGAATTAAACATGAGATTTATTAATTTATTTTAAATGTGCTCTTTTCTCTTTTATAAACTTATTTTAGAGGACTAACAGATCAAGAGCCCAAACCTTTGTCTGTTTGTCTGCAACCATGATGGTTAGAGATTTTTTCTTAATAAAAATATGTAATTTATGACCAAAAGGCTTTAAGAAAATATAAATATCATGAGAATCACACTAAAATTGCTACACTATTTGGAAACTTTGTATGTTTTAGAGCAAAATTCTAGTTTCCAACATTTGTGGTAGGTGTAGAGAAGACATCTGAAATACAGAAGTATTAAGATACAAGAGTAGTCAAGTTAATGTTGTAAGGCTGCAACTCACAAATCACTTATTCTGGAGCAGTCTCATTGAAGCCCTACAGAACAGGAAAAAATATTTCTCCTATTATCACTTTTCATAATACATTTATTAAAACTGCTTCTTTGTTGAACTTGGAAACTTCATCTTCAATTCAACAGAAACATTCAGTTACTTGCCATTTGCTGCAAGCCTTCATGTTCTCAAGGAAACAGGAAAGGTGTGCTCCAATATTAGGCGTGGGCAGCTGCATAAGTTAATTCCATGAGAATGATAGACACCATGAAATACTGAGCTGAATCAAAAGAACAGCTATTTATGCAGACAAAACATCAAGCACCTTCACTTTGCAGTAACTCAACAATGCCACTGCAGGAAGGAATTTGCTCGCACTGGTCCTTTGTGTAGCATGAGACTCTTACACCAAATTAGCCTTATCATTACGCCATCCCAAGCTCCACAGAGAACATGTACTATTTGGTCATTTGGGGAGCAAAGGCCTTCTGCAATTAAAATCTTGGCTTGATAACTTGCAGTACAAACTGGAATGAATGTGATAAGGATTTTATTTCAAAATAGGTTCTGAGAATTAAAATGTTTAGTGTAGGGTTACTGCACGCATATCACTACCTCCCCTCACTTCTACTCATTACCATATGCTAGCTGCGGTTGCCTCTCATATACCAAACTGGAGGGGGCCCACGGTTTAAAAAGGAAGATATGCATGAACCAGACAGGTTGGAAAGGTTAAGTTCTCATAATTGATGCTGAGAAGTTGTTCTTTCAGTGTTTACTTGTCTGGTTTGGGGAAGGATGGGAGGCAAAGATTGTGCTTTCGCTCATTAAAGTGAACACTTAAGGAGCACCTCCCTTTCTTCTCCACCTCATTTACTCCTTCTATGAGGTATGTTTGGTGCACAAACAGAAGTGATACAAGTGAGCTAGCTAAGTCTGTTGAGGGTCCCATTAAAGCTTTTTCCCCATTGAAAAATACACAGATTTATTTGTATTAATAAAATTATTGGAAGCTTGCAACAAACATGAAAAATGCTGATGCTTGAACTGAAAAAAAATGCCGATTTCCCATTAATCAAAAGACAATACAATAAAAAAAATCAAATTCTTAAAGTTACTACATGCAAAATTCTATACAGTTTGCCTTTAAATAAAAATCTCTATTACTGTTATCTATTTTATTGTTGAATCATTTAGAAAATTAAACATACAAAAGAAAACTAAATAATGGGATAAATACCTTTACTTCAGTTGTAAACTGCAGTATGGTCTACAACTAAGTCCAGAAAAATGGCCTTGGCTCCTGAACTATGGTCTATAACCAGGCTACAAAAAATGCCTTGGTCCTGCCAGTCCCATGGACACCTCCAGAGGGAATGAGTGTGGGCTGTGCCACATGAATATTATGGCCATTTTAACGTCCACCGCAGATGGCTGTGGGTTACCTAACAGTATAGCTGTCGGTGAGAAATTCTGAAAGTTGACAGTAGTCCATTGGTTCAAAAAGTTTAATGATCTATTATACTTGCCTGAATAAATTTCTGTTGTGTTTTTTGTTACCCTTGAAGAGACAGCAGGACAAAACTTTAATGATGAAAAAAACTCACCTCCGCCAGCTTGGACATTTGCCAGTTGTGGTCCCATGTCTTGCAGTCCTTCATTGTCCACAGAATATCCAGGAGTCTGAGATGAAGTGATTCCTTGGGCATCATCACCACCCAAAGCGGAGGCTTGAGCTCTAAGCATTTCCAAGGCACCTATGCTTGCCATCTCCTCAAACCCTTCTGACATTTGGGCCAGTGGAGAATCCCGTGAAGCAGAAAGAAAGGGGGTGTCTAGTGGGGAGCTTGGAGGTGATAGCGATGACAAGGAAGACCGTGAGGACAGAGATGCCAGGGACTGAGGAGTATCCAGCGATCTCCTTTGCTTACTGAAGCTAGAATGTCCAATGGAGTCTGAGTATTGGACGTCTTTACTGAGAGAATCAAATGGAATTAGGTCAAAGCGCAGATGCTGTCCATAGTCAGTAACACTGTCTGGTTTTTCATACTGCGGAAGACCATAGATGTCTGTGAAGCTGACAGAGCTCAGAGAACCCCTGCTGGATGCCAGTGATCCTCGGCTGGATGCCAATGACCCTCTACTGCTGCCAGAGGACATTGTGAGGGTGCTGGCAGACAAACTAAAACATGGAAACAGAGAAAAGGACATATATGAAATATATAACTAGAAACCAAAATTGATCCGTGTTACACGAGGATGAGTTTTACATGCATTTATTCAGTATTGTAACAAAGAGGTTAAATTTAGCATGTTAAGGGCTATTTCTTTCTTCTTCCTTTGCCTTTAGGTCTTGTGAGAGAACAGTGCAAAATCATCATCAGATTGGGTCAGCGTGCCTTCAAAGGAGCAAAAAACCACAGGGATTATCATACCTTTCCTCAAATCTGCAGCTGGGCTTCTGGAGGTTTGGTTCATAAGTTGCTGAGAAGGAAACTCAGCAGAAATGGGAGAGTAAGCCACTCTGCACAGCTTCATATCCCAGCAATCTCTCCAAATTTTAATTGGAATGCCATTTAAAGTATTAATCCTATTCCCCACCTTTTACTCCACTCTAAGTGGTGGGGGATCAAGTGAACAGGTATGGCTACAGCGTGAATTCAACAGGAACTTAGGAGCGTGTCCCACTGAGAGGTACTCTCAGAAGGCTGACCTTCTGTGTTGTCATAGATAATGCCAGTGGAAGAATCCTATCCTATGACGTCCAAGTAACTAATTACACACTACTTCAGAAGCATATTTTATCTTCTTGTTGCCAACTCCACAATATCACTCTAACTTCTGATCTCTTTTTTCTACTCTTCATATCAAGCCAATGCGCTTTCACCTCCCTCTTCATCATCTTTTTGTAATTATTTTGCAGCCGATACTGCACTTGCATTTTCTCTCCAGCTGAAAACTTTAAGCTTTGCAAGTACACAAAGAAGTGAGTTCTGAGTCACCAAAAGCATTGTTAAGTGACTGCGAAGCCCTTTCACAACCAATTTTGTTCAAGACGACAGACAAAGAAAATATAAACCACTGCCCATCTTTCATTCAGGCTACAAACACAGAGGAAAAAAGATGGAAAAGTAGCCATCAATCCTGTCTGTACTAAGAAGTCACCTTTTTAGCTGGGAGTGCAAGTAGGAGGTCAAACGAGTAGCTTCTTCCAGCTGCATCAGAAGGGAATTTTTCTTTTCTTGTAACAGTAATCTATGATTAACAGAAGAAATGGAGGGTTTACTACATTTGACCAACCGTGGTCAAAGCATGCTTTCCAAACACAGAAAAAGATATAATTCTTGGTTCATTGATAGGTTTGCTGAAATGGAAAATTTTGCTCCTTAAAAAGAATTGGCACACTCAGTACCAGCTGCAGTGCATAGTCAACAAAAGCATTCCCATAACTGTTCCAATGGAGCTGACAGCTTGGAGAGCTACCTTAGCTGAAGTATAAAGAACGAAAGAGCATCCAATAACCATAGTGGCAAAGATACTTAAAAACAATTGCTGACGTCAAATAAAATACTTGAAATGATATACAAAATCCAGGAGGTTCTTTTTAACCACAATGAGATCTACCCCTTTTCCCCATCAACTCAGTAACAACTTTCTTGCTCAAATAAAATGTAGGGAATTGTTGTCTTAAACATCTTAAACATAAACAGGAGGATGTTCTCGGTTGCTGCCCCAGTGTTGTGGAACTCCCTCCCCTGATCCCCTGAAGGTCTGTCTGAGTCTGGGCTAGAGCATCTTTCAGAGACAGTGTAAAACCTTTCTTTTTCTTAAAGCATTCGGCAGGATTAGGTGGGAGGCTGTTGGAGGATGGGAGTCAGTTGGGCTTTGGCCAGAGGGGGACTGTATTTTAAATGTTTTAAAAGAGGGTTTTTTTGGGGGGGGGGCTCTTTAAGCTGCCCTGAGCCTTTGGGGAAGGATGGGGTATAAATGTAAATAAATAAATAAATGCGTTGAAAGAAGTGGGAACTTGAGTTGCCTAATTTTCCTTACAAATGGAAGGAAAATTTCCTGTTTCTTAAACACCTTATCATTAAATTCTGTGGCTTTGATTCAGCATTACTCTATGGCCCTTTTCACATGCGACGCCCTCACCCATCTGCATGTTGTTTCGCTCCGTGGAGGCGCTCATGTGCATGCCACGGGGGATGGGTTGGGGTGCGTGCGTGCTCCCGGACTACACCCACCTCCACCCATCTACACCCATCACCCACATATGGGTCTGCATACGCTCCCAGCATCCTCGGCTGTCATCGCTTGAGGACACCACGACTCTCCTGGGGCTTGGCCTTCCTGCCACCCCAAGCTCCACCGACCAGCGGGCCGAAAGGCGCGCACCTAACGGCGCGCGTCCCTACAAGTACTTTTCTCCATTTGTTTTCTACTGTACTTCCCCCTCCTATCTTACTCACTAACATGTCTGCCCTATTTTCTCGCCTTTTCTTTCCCTCCTCTCCTTCTCCTCTTCCTGTCCATCTTTTTCTTCCTCTACTTTTCTCCTCCCAGCTTCTTCCTCCCCCCAACCGATCACCACTCTCTAACCTCCCCCATACATCCTTTGCTCCCTTGGCTACTTTCTCTCATTGCTCCCCTTCCACTCCTGTCTCTAGCCTTCCTCGATGCTCCCCTTCTCCCAATCTTATCCCTATTCCTCCTGTCTCTAGCCTACCACGACGCTCCCCTTCTCCCAATCTTATCCCTATTCCTTGCCTCCCCCCTCATCAACTACCATTTTTCTGCTCCCTCTGGAACTGTCGCTCATCTATCAGTAAAGCTCCCTATATCCATGATCTTTTCCTCTCTCGCTCCCTCCAGCTCCTTGCCCTTACTGAAACTTGGATCACTCCCTCGGACTCTGTCACGCCTGCTACCCTCTCCTGTGGGGGTCTCTCCTTCTCTCACCAACCCCGCCCTGAAGGACGGGGTGGTGGGGTGGGCCTCCTTCTTGCTAAATCCTGTCAGTTCCAACCAATTTCTCCTCCCCCCTCTCTCTCCTTCCATACCTTTGAGGCTCACTCCGTGCGCCTCTACTCCCCCCTCCATCTACGTGTTGCTGTCATCTACCGTCCCCCTGGTCCTCTCTCCTCCTTTCTTTCTGACTTTGAGTCCTGGCTCACTTTCTTCCTCTCTGTTGATATCCCCACTCTCATCCTTGGTGACTTCAACATTCATGTTGATGACCCATCTCAGCCCTCAGTCTCTCGCTTCCTCTCCCTAGCCTCCTCCTTCAACCTCCACCTTTGGACCAACTCCCCCACCCATACTAATGGCCATTCTCTTGATCTTGTCCTCTCTAGAAACTGCTCTGTCGCTGATCTCTCCTTCGATCCTCATCCTATATCAGACCACTTCCTTGCCTCTTTCAACATTTCCCACTGTCCCCCCTCCTCTTCCCCTTCTCTACGCCCCTTCCGTGACCTTCAAGCTATTGATCCCCTGGACTTTGCCTCCTCTCTCTCTCCCCTTCTTCCTACAGTCTTCTCTTCCTCCTCCCCTGACTCCGCTGTCTCTGCTCTCAACGCCTCTCTCTCCTCCACACTTGACTCCCATGCCCCTCTCTCTTCCCGCCCTGCCTTCTCCCACAACCCCCGTCCTTGGCTCACCCCTAGTATCCGCCACCTCCGTTCTTGCACTCGTGCTGCTGAACGACTCTGGCGCAAATCCCATTCTCACGCTGACTTCCTTCACTTCAAATTCTGTCTCTCCACCCTTACTTCTGCTATCTCCCTTGCTAGACAACACTACTATGCCTCCCGCATTGAGTCCTGTTCTCGGGACCCTCGCCGCCTGTTCTCTACCTTTGACTCCCTCCTCAAGCCTCCCTGTCCTCCCCCTCCTTCTTCCCTTTCTGCTCAGGATCTTGCCTCCTTCTTCACCTCCAAGATAGACAAGATCCGCCTCGACATCGCTTCCCACTCCTCTCTTCCCACTCCCACCCCTCTCCCTCCTCCCCCTCCTTCTCTCATGTCCTCCTTCTCCCCTGCCTCCCTTAAGGAAATCTCCTCTCTGCTCTCCTCCTCCAACCCTTCCACTTGCCCCCTTGATCCCATTCCTTCCCGCCTCCTCACCTCCATTACTCCCACTGTCGCCCCTTCCTTCCTGCACATCATCAACCTCTCCCTCTCTACTGGCTCTTTCCCTTCTGCCTTCAAACATGCCACAGTCTCTCCTATTCTCAAAAAGTCCACTCTTGACCCCTCTGACCCTTCTAGCTATCGTCCTGTCTCACTCCTTCCTTTTGCTTCCAAGCTGCTTGAACGTGTTGTCTACTCCCGCTGCCTTGACTTCCTATCCTCCAACTCCTCCCTTGACCCCCTCCAATCTGGCTTCCGCCCCCTTCATTCTACTGAAACTGCTCTCGCTAAGATCACCAACGATCTTCTGGTGGCTAAATCTAAACGTCTCTATTCCATTCTTGTCCTCCTTGATCTCTCTGCTGCCTTCGATACTGTTGACCACTCACTCTTGCTGGATTCCCTTCACTCCCTTGGCTTTTGTGGCTCTGTCCATAACTGGTTCTCCTCCTACCTCTCTGACCGCTCCTTTAATGTGTCTCTCTCCAACTCCGCCTCCTCCTCCTTCCCCCTCTCAGTTGGTGTTCCTCAAGGCTCTGTTCTTGGCCCTCTCCTCTTCTCGATCTATACCTCATCCTTAGGCAAACTCATTGCCTCCCATGGCTTCCAATACCACCTCTATGCTGATGACACTCAACTCTATCTCTCTACTCCCTCTCTCTCTCCCTCTGTTCAAGCTCGTCTCATCAACTGTCTCTCTGACATCTCTACCTGGATGTCTCAACGTCAACTCAAACTCAACATGGCTAAAACTGAACTCCTTATCTTCCCCCCTCATCCTTCCTCTCCTTCCTCACTGTCAATAACTATTGATGGAGTCACCATCCTGCCTGTCCCCCAAGCCCGTAGCCTAGGCTTCATCTTTGACTCAGCCCTTTCTTTTAAACCCTACATTGACTCTGTTGCTAAATCCTGTCGCTTCTCCCTCCATAACATTGCTAAGATTCGCCCTTTTCTCTCTGTCTCGTCTGCCAAAACTCTTGTTCATGCTCTGGTCATCTCTCGCCTCGATTACTGTAACCTCCTTCTCACTGGCCTTCCCCGGTCTCACCTTTCTCCCCTCATCTCTGTCCAAAACTCTGCTGCCAGGGTCATCTACCTCGCCAGTCGCTTCGACCATGTGCAGCCCCTCCTCTCTTCGCTTCACTGGCTTCCCCTTCCTGAACGAATCCTGCACAAGCTCCTAGTCTTCACCTATAAAGCTCTTCACAACCTTGCTCCCCCCTACCTCTCTGCACTTATCGCCCTCCATACTCCAGCCCGTGCACTTCGCTCCTCCTCTGTCCCTTCTCTCACCCTTCCACGCCTTCCCTGCTCCCCTAAGCGCCTTCGTCCCTTCTCACTTGCTGCCCCCCATGCCTGGAACTCCCTCCCTGTCCACATCCGCCTTGCCCCCTCCCTTCATACCTTCAAATCTCTCCTTAAAACTCACCTCTTTCGCTCTGCTCTGTCTGACTCTTTATCCTGCTGAGCCACTATTCCTATACCTACGATCGGTTTACCCTTATCCTTGCAACATGGACCTGCCTGCTGTCATTCTCATCGTAACCAAGCCAAGTACGTGCACTTGAGACCTCGCATCTTCATGAATGTTAGACCCCTTGTCTCTCCCTCTGTTCCCCTTCCTAAGTCTCTCCCCCAGCTCCTGTCTCTCAGATTGTAAGCCCTAGGGGTAGGGACCGTGTCTATTTTATTACTTTGTAAAGTGCCAGGTACACTGCTGGTGCTATATAAATGTTTGTTAATAATAATAATAATAATATGGAGCCATGGGCTCCAATGCCTGATGCTCCATGGGTGGAGGTGCCCACCTTCACCCACTGCAGCTGCACACCAATCCCCCCACCCACCGTGGTCCATTTTAAAAGGGCCAATGGAAGGAGATAAGGGAGCAGTATTAAGGTAACATTCCAAGAGCTAATTTACAATAGCAATTTGTAGTTACTGATCATTTTTTAATATTTTTTCTCATTTAAACAGAAGCAGCATTGAAAATGTTATGCCATGATAAAAGCACCTTTGCTCCTTTGGAAAAATAACAACAGTTGTTTCTAGACAGAGATAATAATGAGAGGTCAAACTGCCCCAATCAATTGGACTGCAGTCATTATTCTAGCTGTAATAAATATTTAGAACTTGTCCTGTTTATATTTTGAAAATACCGAGTGCAAAATTTGTTGCCTGGTCTCACTGATAAAGAACACTTTACAAGTCTACCTGACTCTTTTCTTCTTATTATCTCCAAATTAATAAAGACAACAGTTTCCCTTATAATCTGAAAACCAAGGGAGTACACTTTGACTTGTTTACCATTTTAGCATACTTCTGAACCGAGACCCGAACTGCAGAATCTTTCACTCCTCTCACAAGCCAGCACCTATCTGGAATGTGGAAGAGCAATGGGTCATGAGTTTTGCAGAGCCCTTTCTGGTTTACTCAGAAGCAGTGGTAACTGGTTCCAAAGTCAGCCCTATCAAGCACTGTTTGGCTGCAAACAGCAGAAGATACCCTGCAATGGATTTTGATGGAGAAGGCAGCAAAGAGGACAATCTTTGAAATAAAAGGAAATTTTGTATGGTAGCTCTTTAACAAATAAGAGAGCAATCTTATCTAAAAAACAAAACAAAGCAGAAGCCCACATATATTTCACTGCATGAGTTTTGATTCCAGCTCTCCATATTATTTTAAAATGTATATATTAATGCTGTGTGTATTAGGACAATCAACTTTTTTCTGAGAAGTGCTGATGGAGAAGACAGGGATAATTTAAAGTGCTAAACTATCTCTTTCATTAATGAGCCTGATTAACAGAGCCCAGCAGACTCAAATATTTTAACAGAATCTGGTGTCATTTTTCTCTGTTTGCTTCACAAAAATTGAGCGTCCTTAAATATTGTTCTATTTCTTGCTAACATCTGAAATATCAAATATCACACTGGAATGTTGGTTTCCATAGCACAGACTACAACATGGAAAAATAGCTGGCTCTTTTTACCAGCACAGTGTGCACTACCTAACATGAGAGCCTAAAAACAACAAATAAAAATTTACTACATGTCAGTATGAAGTGAACTCTCTTCTCTGTCTGTATCCAGTTCAGAGAGCCAATAAAACAACTAAGCAAACATCACGAGTAACTGTCTTACTTAATCAGCTGCGACTTCTCTACCACCCTTTGAATTTACTCTCCGAGGTAATCTTGTTCAAGGCAAATCAACTCCAACATCATGATATTTTCAATAATTTAACAAGCTTAGGTAATCACATAAGTGGTGATGTTTAGACAAAGTGTGTATTAATTTTGGTCAGTGCATTTTTTTCTCCAGCATTAAGTCTGGCTTTTTACCATTAACTTACGTATTAACCTATTCCAAGAGGTGGGAGAAGACCGAGAAAGAGAAACTACAGAAAACCTGAGTAAGCTCACACACATTGGCTCTATGCATGGAAGAAATTAGTTGGTAAAAATATTTCCTCTGAAGTAAGAAAGTTTCAGTCTAAATGAAGTTTTACAACATTAGACTCTCACTTATTTAGAAGAAAAACGGTTTTGAACTTAGGCACTCCCTTTCATTAGGAGTGCCTATTTATAACATATACACTATACTGGCCTATACCGTCTTAGAAGGTAAACAGTGAGGTGGAAAGTTTTCAGAAGATACAAAATGATTTAAGATCACCAAGTGCACACACAGCACACTGCAAAGAGTTGCAGAAGGATCTCATAAAACTGGGTGACTGGGCAATAAGTGGCAGTGAGGAATGTCTATCTGCCACCTTCCACCTCCCCGTTCTTTATGATAGATGCCTGGGTTGAAATTAGTAGGATATTGTCCAGGGCCTGTGACTCCTACCCTGGGGCCTGGTTAATAATAGGGGGGGATTTCAATATTAGATTGGGGGCCGTACCTCCCGAGCAGGTCCCTATTAGACTTGATGATGATGAATATCTGGAGTATTGTCGTTCTTCTAAGGATGTTGTGGTGAGTCAGGGCGCAGGTCACCTGGAAAGGTTCCTGGAAGACTGGGGCTTATTGGTGGCAAATGGATGCTTTAGAGGGGACCCAGAAGGAGATTTCACTTTTCACTCACCTCAAGGATCTAGTATTATAGATTATTTCCTGGTGTCTGAACTGTTTTTTCAGAATATTCTTGATTTTTCCGTGATCGCTAGATTTGAAACTAATCACTTGCCTATAGTATTGTCTATTTTTGACCCCCAGGCGACGCAAGGACAGGGGTTGGGGCAGGAAGGGAAGGTTATAGTGCCGGCTCGCGTTAAATGGTCCGAGGACCTCAGAGCATGTTTTGAGGAGTTTATTAGAAGGGACAAGGTGACGGAGTGTGTGGAAAGGATTAAGGATGGGGGGGGGGGGGACATTTAGCAGCTTTTGAGGGCCTTATGGCCCTTTTGTCCCCCCTGGTTGTGGGGAATAAAACCATTGTTCCTTCTAGGCCCAAGACGTTCTCCTGGTTCGATCAGGAGTGTCGGGATAAGAGAGCAAAGCTGAGACTCTTAGCAAGACGTGTAAAGAGGGATTCTTCTTGGCCAGTGAGGTTGGCTTTACAATCTCTGAGGCAAGACTATAGATGTTTGATTTCCTCTAAGAAGCTGGTAGCACAAAAGAAGGGGTGGGAGTGATTACAGAGGTCTGTTTTACAAAATAATCATAAAGCCTTTTGGGATCTTATCCGTGTGGGTAGGACGCAAAGGCAGGAGGCCCGTATCTCTCTTGTAGTATGGACTGAGTTTTACTCATCTATATATTCAGGCCCATCGGTGGGGGTGATTTGTCAGTCCTGTGCTGATAATTTGCCAGCTTGGCCCCCAGTATCTAGAGAGGAGGTAATTGTGTTTATTTCCAAACTTCGGACTGGGAAGGCCCCGGGAGAAGACTTCATCCCCCCAGAATTGCTGAAATGCCAGCCAGACTGGTGGACAGATTTTTTAGCCCCCCTTTTTTCTGCCATCAATGAAGATGGAGAGCTGCCAAGGGCATGGTTAGGGGGAATAATAGTGCCAATCTTTAAGAAAGGGGATCCCTCCTTACCCAATAACTACCGCCCCATCTGCCTGCTAAGTGTAGTGGGGAAACTCTACGCAAGGTTTTTGTTGGAAAAAGTGCAGCTTTGGTTAAATGAGTCGGGACATTTGGAGCCAGAACAAATAGGATTCCAAGGGGGGAAATCTACACTAGACCAGATAGCCACTCTGTCCTCGTTAGCTGGGAAGTATGTAACTCGCCAAGGCAAGTTTTTCTTGGGGTTTATGGACCTGAGTATGGCATTTGATTTTGTCAACAGAGAAAGATTATGGATCAAATTAAGAAAGATTTCTATGGACCCCCGCCTGATCTTTCTTCTGATAAAGGTCCATACTAACAACTCGATCAGAGTTCGCTCTAAAGACCATCTATTAACAGAGACAATCCCTGTTCTTCGTGGGGTTAGACAGGGCTGCTTGTTGGCCCTAATGTTGTTTAATTTGTTTCTTAATGACATGATCCCCTTTTTGAAGGAGATTGACACGCACGCCCCTTAGATCGGCACCTGGAGGGTTTCGGCCCTCCTGTATGCTGATGATACAGTCCTACTATCTCAGACCCTGGTAGGACTGAGTAGGGTGTTGCAGGGTTTTGGAGAATATTGCGCGAGGGAGGGTCTGCGAATTAATTATAACAAGTCAAAGGTTATGGTAATGGGGGAACATGGCCCCCGAAAGAATCACCAATGGAGGATTAGCTCCAATTTAATCGAACAAGTTAAAACTTATAAGTACTTGGGGGTCATATTCGCTTCCTCTCTGAGTTGGGTTCCCCACATGGAGGCTGTTAAACGGCAGGCCAGGAGATCTACAGCTGCCATTCTTGGCTATTTCTTTCATCAGGGGGGAAGATTGGTTTTGCCGGCTCTACGGCTTTTTAGAGTCAAAGTCATTCCACAATGCTTATACGCCTTTCCGGTGTGCGGTGTGGCTTTCTTCTCAGAGTTGGAGGCCATCCAGAACCATCTGCTTCGAGTTATATTGGGACTCCCTAGGGGTACGCCTCAGGTGCTCCTTCGGTTGGAAACATTTAGTTCAACCATGCGATCAAGGGCAAAACTGTCTTTCCTTAAATATTGGGTTAAGGTCTATCTTTTCCCTACCCAAAATAACTCCTTGTTGGCTATGCTGTTGACTGAAGGAGGGTTTAACCTCTGGGTCGACCAGGTTGAGATGGTGTTGAACCACTTGGGGTATTCTAGTGAATTCCTGAGGGGAATTGGATTATTAGGTTCCCTATCTCTTATACGGAGGCGCCTGGAAGACCAAGAACTACAATATGAGAGGGCTCTTTTAGCCTCCCAGGAAACTGCACCTGAATATCCTTTGGCTGACCCCTCGTGCCCGATGGTCAGTTATCTATTCTCCTGGCTGGACCCGGCATGTAGATGGGTGTACACACGGTTCAGGTGTAACTCTTTTCCTTCGTCCCTGGTAGAGGGGCGTTACAGAGGCATCCCGAAGCATGATAGAATATGCCAGCTCTGAGAGTTATATGAACCTGATACAGGTGTTCACCTTTTCTTCGACTGTACTGCCCTGGAGGCACCCAGACGGGAGCTTCTGGAGCAGTATTGTTTAGGTCATCAGAACCCGGGCACGCTGTTAAAGACTCTCTTGGACTATAAGGATACGGCAAGGGCAAGGGCTGTGGCCAGGTTCTGTCAGTTTTACCTCCGGATTAGAAAGGCTTGTATGAGATCTCCCACTCTTAGCGGTAACCCTAGTGGATGAGATCTAGGAGGGGAAGGGGGTTTTATGTTTTATGCTATATGTTTTATGTTCTGTGTTTTATGTTTTATGTAACTTATGTTATTTGTTTTGATTTTTAGGTATTTTGTTATGGTGTAATGGATTGTATTGGTGATGGGTTGGTTTGGTTCGTACTGTTATTGTTATTATTATTGTTACGTTTAGCTATGTAAACCTTGAGCACTGTTAGCTTTTATTGGTTTTTGTTTTATATTTTTGTTTTATATTGTATTAGCCTTGGCTAACAATAAATTTATTTATGTTTTTTGCTAATTGATGCATTTCATGTGGAGGTTTGATATTGCTTGCCTGTATGTTGATTATTGTGTTTTTTTAAACATTGTAATAGCCTGTTGGCTTCACAATAAACTACTGATTGATTGAATAAGTGGCAGGTAAAATTAAACTTTGATACAATAAGACCAAAGTAAAGACCGGAAGAAAAAAACCCAGCCCTAATACAATGGGTGAAAATGAAACAAGACCGGTGCAAGCTGGATCCCCTACCCGCCCTGCAGAGGTCCATCGCAGCCGCCACACTTTGGGCCAGAGGGAAGAGCAGTTCAAATGAGCAGCCCCACATGGAGAATCTTAGGGGGGAGGCTGCTGTCACAAGTCCCCCCGTGCTACGCACCGGTTAGCAGAGGAACCATCCCTGATCTTTGCTGCACAGTAGGATCAGGTCACTGAGAAGAGCTGCCATCAAACAGCTGATGGGGGCCCCAGAAGAGCATGCTCACCCAGTCTACCAAACAACTGATCAAGGGCCTCCGGAGAAGTGCACTCACCCTGGCTGCCAAAAAATTGATTGGGGGGGGCAGACGAGCCACCTCCCCGACACAGTGGTTTTACCCAATGTGTATAAACAGTTAGGGCTATGTTTTTTCTTCTGGCCTTTAGTTTGGTCTTACTGTATCAAAGTTTAATTGTACCTGCCACTTTATTGCCCAGTCACTCGGTTACAAGAGATCCTCCTGCAACTCTTTGCAGTGTGCTGTGGACTCAATGATTTAAATAATTTTGTATCTTCTGAAAACTTTCTCCCCCTCCTCGTCTGCCTGTGTTACGCTTTCAGGAAAGAGATTTGACTTATAAAGAAATAAGTTTATTAGATGCAAGTTCTAGCCTCTCTCTTTCTCTGGGTAAACTCACTGAATCTCATGGCTTCCAGTCTCACGTGTATGCTGATGACACACAACTCTCTCTCCACTCCTGTGCTCTCCTCCTCTATCTAATCTCGTATCACTGACTGCCTCTGACCTCTCTGCTTGGATGTCTCACCAACAACTCAAACTTAGTATGACCAAAACTGAACTCATCTTTCCCCCCCAAAAACGTCACCCCTCCTACTTCCCTCTCAGTTTCTACTGAGGGTATCACCAACCAGCCTGTCCCTCAGGCATGTAGCCTGGGATTCCTTTTTGACTCTTCCTCCTTTACGCCTCAGATTCAGGCTGTTCCCAAATCCTGCCACTTTGCCCTGTATAATATTCCTAAAATCCGGCCCTGCCTTACTGTTGTCCCCTGCTCGGATCTCACTTCCCTCATCCCCATTCAACGCTCTGTTGTTGGCAGCAGAGCACCGAACGTAGATGAGGGCGGTGAGATATGGGGCGGTAGTCATCTACCTTGCCCATCACTTTGACCACATTCAGCCCCTCCTCTCTGGCCTACACTGGCTCCCTCTAGTCTACGGCAATGCATTCAGCATAATACGCTCCTCGACTTCACCTTCAAGACTTTTCATGGCCTTGCTCCCCCATCTCTTTCCACTCTCGTATGCTACCACATTCCTGCCCAGGAGCTTCGCTCCTCCTCTGCCCCCCACCATCACCTGCTTGCAACTCTCCTGCTCCTCCAAATGACTTTGCCACTTCTCTCTTGCTGCCGCCCACACCTGGAACTCTCTCCCTGGATACATTTGTTCTGCTCCCTCCCTCCCAACTTTCAAATCCCTGCTGAACCTACCTCTTCAGTCAGGCTTTCCCTGGCTCATCTTGAGTGAAATTGCATCCTCCTCACTCAGAATCTCTTCCCTGTAACTAAGTTAAACACAGGCATCTGTACCTTCTCAGGTGGCACTATATAAGTAAACAACCACCACCACCACCGTTTTTGCTGGTACAAACTGGGCCTTCAAAGAGCAGCAGGCCTTGAGTTGTTCCCCTCACATAGGCAGCAGCACTCTCATCTAGGCTAGACCTTTTCTCTCTCTCTGTCCTCCCTGCTTATAGGGGCAGCTCCCCTTGTCAAGTTGCATTCCCCCAATCTGACTGCTAATGTAGCTACTTAATCCAATCATAAATGTTACAGCAATGAATATAAATGAAAAATATTTTAACTACTCATTTCTATAGTTATAGAAATTTAAAAACCCACACACCTGCTTCTAATTTATGGTTGTTGGGGTCCTAGTCATCTTGAGTAATTCCACTGCCTGCCTCAGCTGTTCAGATTCCCAAATAATCAATGACTAAAACATATATGTCAGTTTCACCATTGCCCCTAGGGGGTTGGACACCAAAAGAGAAGTTGAATAGTCTATTTTAGTTGCCTTAACAAAATCTGCTAGGAGAGGGCAGCATGGTCAGCAAACACTGGGTGATTTCAGAAGTGACGCATTCCAATTCACCACAGTGAATCCCACCCCGGTGTGAATGGATCCACCGCGGCCCCACCAGAAGTGACAGGATCGTGACCACCACCCGGGGGCAATCAGAGAGAACGTGGGCCAGGGGAACACAGCAGACATGCAGTGGAGATGTGGACCGCGGTTCGAGCCCCAGAATGCACCGTGGCTGGGGTCAATTCCTTCCACCACGGCTGTGGGTTTCCGTTCAGAAGTTACTTTTCATTCACCCCTGCCGTAGTGACCATTCACCACACTTCTAGACCTCCTCCTGCCCCGACCTCATGAAGCGTGGCTAGCTTCACCCCGGGCCGCGTTTGACTGTGGTAAACATCTGGATGTGAGCAAACAGACATGCACGGCGCTTTCACACACACACACCCCGCGTTTGACTGAGGTTGACTGTGGTGGACATTCACCATGTCACTTCTGAAATCACCCACTGTTTGGAAACTCTAGCCCTCCATGAATACAACGTGCAGTAGTGTTAACTACTGTAGCTGTAGGGTCTTTTACAAAGCGGGTAAAATACACTACTCTTCACTTGAAAGTCTTCACTATCAAAATGAAAATGGTTTGTAAAATTCACCAAACCTTTCAGTAGCCCCATGAGCAGAAGTGGCTCGAGCCTGCTGGATCTCATCCTCCAAGCGCCTTTTTTCTTCCTCCAAACGTTCAATGTCTTCTGGGGATCGTCTTTGTTGACTGATGAGTTGCAGTTCTTGAAGGAGAGCCTCTTTTTCTTTGATGAGCTGAAGACGGTCCCTGTCCGCCTCAGCCATACCCGGCCAAGATTCATTATCTATGAGGGCCAGCTGTTGCTGTATACTGGAAACTCTTAATAATAAGCATAAAACCAAGGAAATAGGTAAGTAACAAGGGAAAAATACTGAAGAATAATCACCAAGAAGATAACCATATCACAAGCACTTAGATATGGATGGTTGTGGACTACTAATATTTCAAATCAACCACAAGGATATACAAACATCAACTTTATAGTCTGCCATAATAAGTATAATTTTTCAACACCATCACAAAATTCAATCCTTTCCTCACACCATTTTACAAGGTCTGTGTAAGGCCTTTATGTATACTTACCACACTGAACCATATCAATCATCACAGCCAGACATGACATAAAGAAAACTGTTGCAGTCTTTTCTTTAAATACACTATGGGGCTTTTAAACTGTACCTTAAATCTCATCTGACACGATTCTTCTTTTACATTGGCAAATTTGGAGTTATAAAATCTAAGGATTTCAATTATCATATATACATGTGTAATTAAACCCGGTTTAAATTTTACCAAGGTGAACAATGTCTGCCATGATATTTTAGTACTTCTGAGTTCTATACTGAATGACTTTTTAACAAAAAATATTAAACAAATAAAAATACATCGATACACAAACAAAAATGGGTTAGCATATGACTGCAGGCTGCTCTCCTAAAGAAATCAAACAAGTCGTCTCTTTGAAGTCCAAGAAACTACTTTCTGTATTGAAAGGGAGGATACACATGGGCCCTTTTTGCACAGGCGGCACTTACGCATGAACATCCAGAAATCTGGGTGTTCATGCATGGGTGAGTCTTGTGCGAACTCCGTAGTGTGTGCGCGTGTGTGTCTATGCGCGCACATGCTCCCGCGAACATGCATGGACACTCACTTCCACACCATTCCACATGCATGGAGCAACCAATGAAAATGGGGATTGCTCCATGCGTATGTGATTGGTGTAGGTGGGTGTGCACCTGTCTACACCCTCCACCCACCCACTGCACAAGGACGGTCACAAACACTGACCCCCACACCCTCCACCCACCCACCAACTGCACACGGACTGTCGCAAACACTGACCTCCCCGACCCCGTACAAAAAGGGCCTTAGTTATTAATTCTGGTTATTCTGCCTTCTCTCTATAGTTTAGTAATATTGAGTGGAATGTGGGCGAGTGTGACATGGTCACATATATCCACTATATCCAGGGCTCATGTAGATATACACTGTCCAGAGCCAAACATTTACCCAACTTACTGTACATTATTTAGCTAGGACAAACAGCTTAAAGGGGAAGAACATTTTTCCCTCCTTAACTGACAAATCAAGGTCAGGAAGACAGAAACCGTGTCCAAAATAAATGTTGGGTTGGAACAGAGGAATTGCCTTCATGCACTTTTGGGGGGAAGCCAAGTGTTCTCTGCACTACCATGCCACTCATCATTTTGTCTGTTTTGTTTAAAAACAATTCTCAGGCTATTTTACATCATTCACAAATACAAGGCAACCTGTCCAAGGAAAGTTAAAATGACATGATCATGATTGTGGGAGAGGAAAGGAAAAACTAACTTGAATATCTAACATTATTCTCCCCTACAGCAGAATTCTTTCACATTTCTAAAAAACAAAGCGTTCTCAGATTTTTATTTCAAAATTTCTCTTTTATTTCCTTATTCTCCTATCCACAAAGAGCTGTGATCTTTTAATAGGTCGTGAAGAAAAAGCTGATCTCTCTCCAGCCCACATCTTCCATCCAGACTTTGAGTATTGCAGTATGCATCTAAACAGACCAGTGGATTTAAATGAAGCTTTTGCTAGAGTAAGATGCAACATGTTCTCAAAGGCTGGGAAAATCAAACTTAAATTTTACCAAATTGTACAAGTTCAGATGAGCAATCAAAGCTTTTAGAAACTGAACAGAACCAGGCATATCTACACTGTGAGATTTACCCAGGACAATTTAGAACACGTCAGTTTAGGCATATATTCTCTTCCAAAAACTACAGGTGTGCACCAAGGATCCATGGCATTTTTCATTTTCATTATTTAATACTTTCATTTTCATAAATATAAAAATTTTGTTTTCCTTTTCGATTTCTATTTGTTTCAATGTAAAACACATTTTCGGCTGTAACTTTTTTTGTTTTTCATTATATTTGGATGAACCGTTTTGGAAGGATTGTACCTCCTGTGGAAGGCATTAAGTATACTGAATTTCAGAAAGATTGGATAAAGGAATCTGATTTTATAAGCAGTTGAATTGCGTTATGTTGCAAAAATCTACATATACATTCGTGGCTGTAACATTTCTGTCTCCCATCTAATTTGGATAAAACCTGGCAAGTTTATAGCCCTCCCCATGTTTACTATTTATGCCAGCTTTCAGAAGGACTGGATAAAGGGTCCTAGTGGTATAAGTAATTAACTTATAAATATATGTCTGACTAACATCTTTGTAGTTCAATCAGTGTACATTTCATTTGGCAGGGATGTAACTTACACCTTCAGGATCATCTCTGCCAAATATTAGAAAGATGTGATAAAGGGTCCCAATTGTATAAGTCTGCACAGCATATGCAGAGAATGAGCCTATGCCAGGGATTCTCTTACGTGTCACTGTGGTATAAGACTGGTTTGTGATGCCAGTTGGCCAGCAGAAACGTCAACCATTGACGTATTGAGACCATCCTGTAGTCTGTATTGAGACCATCCCAACTTCTCTCCCCCACTTGTTACTGGGAAGTCAGAAGCATCTATTTAGGAACAAGCCAACAGAGATTCTCTTATGTCCTCTGTCACAGTGCTGCAGGATGTGATTGTGATGATAATTGGGCCGCCTGGATGTGTAAACCATGTCTCCTAATTGCTGGGATGTTATCCCCAAAGTCCCAGTTATTCTGCCTCAGGGCCACCCCCTATGCCCGCCTCGAAGCTACCACTGATTGGTCCTGTAAAGCTGGAAGCATGCAGTAATTGGCCAGTGCATGTGCCAGTCTGTTGGGTTGCTCCACATCCTCCCTCCTACAGCCCTCCTCCCCCTACCATGCCAGGTGCCTGCCTCTGACTGGCACTGCATGTGCTGCTTTTTAACTGAATAATGGTCTTCAAGTGGACAACCTCAATTGCTTATAAAATTTTGGCCCTTTATCAAATTGTCCTGTAGTTTGACAGAGATGACAGGGAGGGAGTGGGATACATTACTGTCAAATGTCTTGAAAACAAGATGGAATATAAAAATGTTAGTCAGAAATAAATTTTCAAGTTAATGTCTTATAACATCAGGATCCTTTATCCAATTTCTCTGTAACTTGGCAGAATTGGTAATCTTGGGGAGAAACATAATATTCCTAGGTTTCATGCAAATGGAACAGAAGATAAAGAAGTTGCAGTCAGTAATGTGTATGGAGCTTTTCTTAAAGTCACAGCATTCAATTGCTTCTAAAATCTATTCGCTTTATTCAATCGTTCTGAAATTTGGTAGACATAGTGTCCTCTCCATTGGGGGTACAATCTCCCCATGTTTCACCAAAATTGAACAAAAAAGTTATAGCCAGAAATACTTTTTTCAGTTTTTTCCCATTATTTCAAAAACAAAAATTCGTTTTTGTTGTTTGTTGTTTTCATTATTACAACAAAAAAGAAAACCAAAAATTTTGTTATCATTATCATAATAATGAATTGCACACCCTTACCAAAAACTAAGCAGAAAATGATTTTAAGTTTGTTCTCTGCCCCTACACTCCTTTCAACCATCAACAATATAGGTTTTGCATCCACTGTAAATAACCAACCAAAAAGCACTCATACCATACTGAAATCTCCTCTCCTGCAACTGCACATGCCAAGCACCTCATTTATGATCAATAATTATTCTATACCCAGGCAAACAGTATATTACAAAATACTTTCCATGCATGGGTGTAACCAGGGACCCGTTTTTACTGTATTGCCTTAATTTGTAGTGTGCGGGGGGTGAGAAACAGTAGGAGCTGTGCATACGTCATTGGGGGGGGAGGGGAGAGAGACAGACAGCGGGAGCTGTACACAGGTCGTGTATGTGCGGGGGGGGTGAGAGAGCGCGCGCAAGCGGCAGCTGTGCGCAGGTCGGGGGGGGGAGAGACAGGCAGCGGGAGCTGTGCACAAGTCATGTGTGAGAGACAGTGGGAGCTGTACACAGGTCATGTGTGCGCGTGTGTGTGTGTGTGAGAGAGAGTGAGTGCATGCAGGAGCTGTGCACAGGTTGGCGGGGGGGGACAGACAGCGGGAGCTGCGCACAAGTCGTGTGTGCGCGCTTGCGCGGGGGGAGTATGTGAGCGGGAGCTGTGCACAGGGTGGGTGTGTGTAAGAGAGACAGACACCAGGAGTTGTGCACAGGTCTTTTAAAACCTTACTCTGGTACGACATTGTATTTTTATTTTATTTATTTTAATTTCTACCCCACCCTTCCCCTAAGTCTCAGGTTGGCTTACATAATAAAAACATACAGAAAATACAATAAGACTCCATTAAAAGAAAAAACTCCGTAAAATCCACCCTCACGCCACATCCCCAAAAGAAGTTTTGCACTGCCTTGGGAAAACGCTTCAGCTTGGGCTCAGATGGACCTCCAGGGGAAGGGATTTCCATAACATTGTTACCTATGCCCAACAAGGGCTTGCTGCAACAGTTGCCATCGATGAGAGAGCCTGACCCCTAACAAAGAGGATATTTTCAGACATTACAAGATCACGCTCAACCACAGGGTGATTTCAGACGTTACGGGGCCCATTGGCCCCGTACCGAAATCAAACCATTCGTTCCCCGCTGGGGTCACCCCGTCACGCCATATCAGATGTGCCGGGGGGATCCCGGCGGGGAATCCGGGAGGGAGCGGGGCCGCGCAGCGCAGCGTGCGGCCGCACGGCCCCGCCCCCTCCACGCACCCTGCTGCCCTTCCTCCGAGGAGATGGGCGAGCAGTGGGGCCAATGCGGCCGCCGCGTCCGGACGAATGAGCCACGGCCCAGGATTCCGCTGGTGATCCCGGGCCGTGGCGAGCGGCCAGACGTTACTTTTTTTGGGTCCCTGCCGGGGGTCCGTTTGACCACGCTTCCCAGGACATTCCCCTGGCTAGCCCGGGAAGCGTGGTTCAAACTGACCCTTTGTGCAGATTGACCGTGGTGAACATCTGGCGGCCGCCAAACAGATGTTCGAGGCACAGTGACCACAGGTGGGTATTCACTGTGGTTCACTGTGATCGCGTAACGTCTGAAAATACCCACAGACAATCCCCTGTGGTGGGGAATGGTCCCGTAACATCTGTTTGATCCCCGCCAGATTTTCACCACAGTGAACCACCGGCGGGGATCAAAATAACCACTCTTTCGAGGATGGTCCAGGGACCATCTCCGAAAGCGTGGTCAAAGTGATTCCCACCGGTGGTGAACACCCGGCGGGAATCACTTTGTGCCGCCAACCGACGTGACGTTACCATGCTCAACCACAGCGGGATTCACCGTGGTTGAGTGTGGTAACGTCTCGTCTGGCCCCTGATCATGGCCCGGAATCAGCGGCCATGCTCGCTGCCGATTCCGGGCCGTGGTCAATACCCCGGGGGCGGGCAGGAGCTGTGGCCGCATTGGCCGCTGCGCCCGCCCGTCTCCCGGAGGGTGGGTGGCCTCGGAAGCATTGGGGGGTGGGGCAGTGCGGCCACACATTGTGCCGCGCAGCCCCGCCCACTCCCCAATTCCCCGGCGGAATCTGCCAGCTCGTCTATTGACGGGCCGGTCTGATTCCACCAGGTAATTATTTAGGTGATTCCGTGACGGGGCCAATAGGGCCCCCGTCATGTCTGAAATCACCCAGAGTCCCTGGGGAACCAGAGAGATGAGGTGCCCAAGGAGTTGTGTGTGTGGCAGAGGTTGGTGGGTGCTGGGACCACAAACAGGCTGACACCCTGGGGATGAGATTCTATTGGGAGTAAAGGCCTACGTTCTCTGGGAATTAGGAGGATTAAAGGGGTATGGAAGAGGACAACTGGGCATGTAGGCCCTTCCAGCGGAGTACTGTGGGTGAGAGGGCCTGGAGGATCTGAGTTTTGTGTAGGAAGTCTAGAGGCTCAATAGGGCACTGATATATTCTATGGCTGTTGGGGGTGTGTGTCTTTTTTCAGTCTATGCATCTGAGCCTGCTGCACTTTTTTCTTTTCTTTTAAAAAAAGTTTTGTTGCATTTTTTCCATTTTGCTGCATATATTTTATGGTGGTTTCTTGTAGCTTTTAGTGCAGGCCCAGCTGCAAGACAAGTGCCCAAGACCTTTGCACTATGTGTGTGTATGAGGTGTGTGGGGGACAGTGCGGAGGTAGTGCCAGTTCCAGGAATCATGGGAGTGGCAACATGATGTCACCACTTCTATGGCTGCTAGGCCAGCACTTCCTGTGGGCCCCTGCCAGAGGGGGCTATTGGGCTAGAGGGGGCGAGGGCAGAAGTACCTGTCCTGGCAGCCATCTGGCAGCGAGGAATTCTGCTGCCATGCCTAGTCCTTCCTCAACATGCCGGAGGCTCCTCGGGTCAGCAGAGGGGGATGGGACCCCCATGGGAGTCTCAGGCATGGTGACTGGACTCTTTGCTCCCACTGCTACCACTAAGAGTAGGGGAGGGGATACTACCGCTGCCATGTTTCCTGAGGACAGGTCACATCTTTTAGAGCAGGCATTTCTGAGCAGCCCTGCCCTTTCTAGACCAAAGGTCCTGCCCCACCCCCTGTCCTGTCAACCCTGCCCCCCACCTCAGCTTCGTCCATACCCTCACATAGGCCCCACCTATTAACGTCAACCCTGTCAGTGAACCAAGCATGCTCATTCAGCATGGGCACTAGATACTATACACTGAACTTTCAGACCAGAGTTGTGCTTTATATGGCACACGTTTGCCCAGCAGTGTTCTGCATCTATACGCTAAGCTTCAAAGGGCTATGACGTCCAACATACAACACTTCCTGAGAGGAGAGTCTCCTGACAGCAGCTGTGAAAATAACCAGCTTGCTGAAAAGTGTAAAATTAGAAAAAAGGTGTTTTACAAGATTCCAAATGGTTCCAAGCCATAAAACCTGCAAATACCTTAATAGGTGTGCATTAAGATGGAACGGCTAAAAAACAGAGGGTGTGAAAGGGTGTCGAAGAATGGTCACAAACTCCAATGTTAAAAAATTACAGCCTTTTAAAAACTCTATAACTATATAAAAATGGCAACTAAAAAAAACCTAATAGAAAATTCAAGCTTTCAAGTGCAGTTTTTGGCTTGTCTCTACTTAACAAGGTTCCCAAGATATTAACCATAATTTACCTACTTTAAGAGAAACATTGACTCAAATATAGCTGCACTAAACATTCTGGTGTAATGAAAGGCAGATTTGAGGAAAAGATTACACTTTAAGAGCTTTAGCACTTTACCAAAATAGCTTACATTCTTTAGAGAGACAAAAACCTGAGGCATTTTTATTTTACTGGGGGAATTTAAAAAACCCAACTACAAACCATAAGTTACCATTTGTTTTAATCACTCAGAAAACATTAAAATGGCCAAAAGATTTTCTTCTGCTTTTACTGACTGAAATTTGGAATGCCATGTAGACTAGACCCTATATTAAGCCATGTTCTTGTCAGCCACTCACCAGCACCTCCAAGGAAGGAGGGTCCAATCCCATAACTGTTCCAATAAAACAGAATATATTCCTAAGTCGGAGAGCTCTGTATGCAATATAAAACCTTTCATAATTTTATTTTGTTCTTACAAATTCTGGCAGTCAACCAAAGAACTTTCCAGACTTAATAACAAAAACTCTCAGGTTTCATTTCCATAAACATTTTAACAAACATTTCAAAAATGATGCCCATGAGGGATTCAAATTTGATAATACTTTATAAATAAAAATAATAAATAATTTATTATTTTTATATACACATATATATATATACACACACACACACACACACACACACATATATATATATACACACACACACATACATACACACACACACTTTTAATTTTGGTAAAAATGTAAGGTATTAAATGCCACTTTACAAACATGATAGTTACTACTCCCTGAGGGTAAATATAATTAACTCACAAATGAGAATATTTGCAGGTACGCTGACTGAAATTATTATTAGCACATCAGATTCCAGACTCATCTTTTTTTAAGCAGAAGCACTGTGTATCTGGGTGAGCTGGCCGCTTGAGTAGTTGGCTTTTTTTTTTAGCCTGTGACAGCAGGCACAGCCCTGGGAAATCAGAGCAAGAGACCAGACCGGTGAGTATAGCGTGAGCAACGGTTACGTGAAGATAGTGGGATCTTCCCCTGGAACAGAACTGGTAATAATACACAAGCTTAGTTGTGAAGTAGTTAGGATTGCTGCGCCCATAAAGCATTTCCAGACAGACACGGGGCTGTCCACGCCCAGAGCAGCTCCAGCAGTGCACCCCGCATGCACCTGCTCCCAGCCCCACCTGGGCCTGGGACAGACACAGCAGGTTCCCCAGGTCATGGTCTACCTGCCACTCCCCCCTATCCCCCCCCCCCCCCAAACCATACAATTGCAGACTAGAATGTCTTCAACACTATGATGTTGCCTGGGGCAATGGTCAACTGGAAGCAGAGCACATAACAGAGCATGTACGAAGAGGTCTCTTTTTCAACAATCCTCTAAACAACTGATGAGATTGGGGTAGGAAGAGAGAAACTAAAAATGAACATAAAGGATAAAAATGGATCTCTGTGTGTGCATGTTTGCTTGTTTGTTTTTTTAAAAAACCCACCTCTACCCTTTACTGGCAAGGAAGCAGCAGCTCCACAGCCAAAAACATTTAACATTCCTCAGCTTCCTGTCAAAAAATAGTACATATAGCCAGGAAAGACTTCTCCCAACAGAAACAAAACCTGATTTTATTTCATATTACTATCTGGAAAGGAATTGGCTGTAAACAACTTCAGGGAACATAAATCCGACAGTAATTTAAACAGTGCTGAAATCAATTTAACTATAAGCTATTGGGCATCTTATTATTATTATTTTAAAAGTAATTTCATGGTTTCTTGTATAATTGAAATTGTGTAACATTCAGTGTCGATTTTAATGCAAATAATAAATATTCAGGCTAAAGCTTTATGCAGTATGGAACAAAATAAACTTTAGCCTACATAAAAATTCTATTTACGAAAGCAGAAAATGAAAAAGAGAGCTATTCAGTAATGTTTACTCCATTTAGTATTAGTCACTGCCTTATTCCCAAATCTAAAGAGAAAGCAGAGTTATGAATTTGCATTGTATAATTCACACTGTTAGCTATCGTGCAGCTTCCCGAAGAAAATCCATTCCAGCAATGGATGGACCAAACGAATGCTAAAGCAAATCAAGTTTCATCCTCTACACCCCACAGATGTGTGTGTGTCAGTCAGTACTAAAAAAGCACAGGCCTCAATTTCCAAAGTTGTTGAATATCCACCAAGTAATAAATAAAGCTGAGGAGGTGGTAGAATCAGTGGCCTATATTTTCCTTGATTGTACACTATATACTGAACCTCGAGAGGAGCTATTGGCCCTGATTATTAATGAATTGAAGGCCTGCAGTCAATTTCAGGTTCTGGTAAGACTGATGAGGGACACTGACCACAGCAGGTCAGCTTGGGTGGCTAGGTTCTGTGCTATTGCTAGGAAATTGTGGAAGGATGCTTTAGAGTCTCCTTTTTAAGTTTTATGTACTTTCTGTGACATCATTTGGTACGAATTTTGTTTAGTAGACGTCCCGGGTAAATTATATTTTATTGAGAATTTTCTTAAACGTTTATGTTTTATGTTTATGATGCCGCTGTGTGCGCATAATAAAGAATGACTGACTGACTAAAGCTGATGAAATGTACATGGCATTTACAATCTCCATTGCAACCCCCCTCCCAAAACAGAACTTTATCAGCCTTCCTGTATAAACAACAAAATGCAGCGACACATAACCAATAGTGTCATATAACCATCATTTTTCAATTTCAGACCACAATCTATAATCTGTAACAAAATAAAAGTCTTTAATTTTGAAAACTAAATTCAGTGGGATCACTTGTGTAGAAAAAGTTATCCATATGCATAGGTACGTATAGGGAAGAAGTTTTTCAAATTAAATCAAATTAAAAGCTGAGATTCTACTTCTCTATTAATTATTATTATTATTATTATTATAAGCATTTATATAGCACCAGCGATGTACCCGGTGGTTTACAAAAAACAATCTAAAGATGGGGAGAGGGGAGACAGGGAAGGGGAAACAGAGGGAGAGGTTGATGATGTTCTTGGCTTGGTTACAGTAAATTGGGAGTTTACAGATAACAGGTGGGGGATAATCCTGGATGGGGATGATCAGCAGGAGTTAGGAAGGGCAGAACGGAAGAGGTGGGTTTTGAGGAGGGACTTGAAGGTGTGGCGGGTGGGGGCAAGGCGGACGAGGGCAGGGAGGGAGTTCCAAGCATGCGGGGCAGCAAGGGAGAAGGGACGAAGGTGGTTGGGGGAGCAGGGGAGGCTTGGGAGGGGATAGAAAAGGAGCGGAGTGCTTGAACAGAGGTTCGGAGGGAGATCAGGGCAGAGAGGTAGGGGGGAGCGAGGTTGTGAAGGGCTTTGTAAGTGAAGACAAGGAGCTTGTGCAGAATATGCTCAGGAAGAGGGAGCCAGTGGAGAGAGGAGAGGAGAGGCTACACATGGTCAAAGCAACGGGCTAGGTAGATGATCCTGGCAGCAGAATTTTGAACAGAGATGAGGGAAGAAAGGTGAAGCGGAAACGGACAGCAAGGAGGAGGTTACAATAGTCGAGGCGTGAGATGACTAGGGCATGAATGAGAGTTTTGGCAGAGGAGACAGACAGAAAAGGGCGGATCTTAGCAATGTTCTGGAGGAAGAAACGGCAGGATTTGGCAACGGAGTCAATGTAGGGTTTGAAGATAAGGTGCGAGTCAAAGATGAAGCCCAAGCTACAGACTTGGGGGACAGGGAGGATGGCGATGGTCAACGGCAATTGATAGGAAAGAGGGAGAGGAAGGATTGGGAGGGAAGATAAGGAGTTCAGCTTTTGCCATGTTCAGTTTGAGTTGGCGTTGAGACATCCAGGCAGAGATATCAGAAAGACAGTTGGTGAGACGAGCTTGAACAGAGGGGGAGAGGGAAGGAGTGGAGAGACAGAGTTGAGTGTCGTCAGCGTATACATAGTATTGGAACCCGTGGGAGGCGATGAGTTTGCCTAGGGATAGGGTGTAGATAGAGAAGAGGAGAGGGCCAAGGACAGAGTCTTGGGGAACCCCGACCAGGAAGGGTAGGGAGGAGGAGGGGGATGAGTTAGGAAGAGATACACTGAAGGAGTGGTCAGAAAGGTAGGAGGAGAACCAGTCAAGGACAGAGTCCCGGAATCCAAGGGAGTGAAGTGATTCAAGCAGGAACGAGTGGTCAACAGTGTCGAAGGCAGCATAGAGATCAAGGAGGACAAGTATGCAAAGGCGGTTGGATTTAGCCATAAGAAGATCATTGGTGATCTTAGCAAGAGCGGTTTCAGTGAAGTGAAGGGGGCGGAAGCCGGATTGGAGGGGGTCAAGGGAGGAGTTGGCGGAGAGGAGGTCGAGGCAACGGGAGTAGACAACCCATTCAAAGAGTTTGGAAGCAAAAGGGAGGAGCAAGACAGGACGGTAATTAGAGGGTTCAGAGGGATCCAGAGTGGACTTTTTGAGGATGGAGGAGACAGTGCCATGTTTAAAGGCAGAGGGGAAGGAGCCAGTAGAGAGGGAGAGGTTAATGATGTGCAGGAGCCCACACCAGCCCCCACACCACCCTGAAAGCTCGGCCAGACGAGATTTTGTGGATGCTATCAAGGAAGCAAAAAACTTCTTTTTTGCTGCCTTGACAGCTACGGCATAAGTTTGTAAACTAACTCTATGTCGCAATCCGTTGACTTCAGCACAAGACCGACGCCACCGACGCTCTAACTGACGCCCTTCCTCTTTCAGCTGTCTCAGGCCATCCGTGAACCACGGAGGCCTGCGATGCTGACATTTCAGGAGCAGACACCTAGGAGCCGTCCAGTCGATGGTCTCAGATAGCAAGATGTTCCAAAAAGTCACAAGGTCATCGAGCAGCAGACCATCAGGGTCAGAGGGTAACTCAATCCTGATAAGACAGAGGTGATGGCGGTGGGTAGGGTGAAGGTGGTGTTGGCTCCCCTTGCAGAGGGGGTTCACCCTCCAGTAGCCCAGCAGGTTTGGAGTCTGGGGGTATTGCTGGACTCGGACCTCAGCCTGGATCAGCAGGTGGAAGCGGTGGTGAAAGCTGCCTTCTGCCAGCTGTATCTGGTGCGGAGGCTGTGCCCATATATCTCCAGACCCGACCTGCCCATCCTCATTCATGCCTTCATCACCTCGAAGCTGGACTACTGCAATACGCTCTACATGGGGCTTCCCTTGACATTGGTCCGGGGGCTGCAGCTAGTGCAGAACGCAGCGGCTCGTCTCCTCACGGGGACGGGCCGACGGGAGCACATCATGCCCATGCTCCGCGAACTGCACTGGCTGCCTACAGTGTACCGGGCCAGATTCAAAGTGTTGGTTTTGGCCTATAAGGCCCTACATGGTCTGGGCCCTTCATACCTCAAGGATCGCCTCACCCTCCGCGCCCCAGAGCGACCCCTTCGGTCTGCTGGAGGCACCTTCTTGGAGGCCCCCCATGTAAAACGAGGGGCCACAATGAAGAGGGCGTTCTCGGTGGCCATGCCGCGTTTATGTAACTCCCTCCTGGAGGAAGACCGTCTGGCCTCAAGTTTGTTGATTTTCCGCCAGGCCTGAAAAACATGGCTGTTTTCCCAGGCCTTCGGAGGAGGGGAGGGTGGGTTGGGTTAAAGCTTTGGGGGTGTGTGTGTTTTTTAGAAAGTTTTTAAATGTTTAAATTTTGGGGATGTTTTATTGTTGTTTAAACTGTGGTTTTTATGCTGTAAGCCGCCCCGAGATGCCATGGACATGAAGGGGCGGCTAAAAACTGTAAATAAATAAATCCCCAAGAGAGTCCTGGAACCTCTCTGGTTCTATCAGTCTCCGGGGGCGAACCAACTGAACTGGTTCCACACCCTTCCGAGGACAGACATGCGCCGAGAGGCAGGTCTGCAGGAGGTAATAATCTGTCCATGACAAGGGCTCTGCTATCACCTCCCCCACCAGCAGATCCCACCAGCATGCGCAGGGCCGATGACCACTTGAGACAGATCCATGGTTGCCGTGGTGGCCATGAATTCATGTTCTGCCCTGCCAAGACTAGCATCAGCGTGAATGTTGAGATCGCAACACCACCTCCTACGCCAGCTGTGTCAGAGCGTGTAGGGATGCCGCTGTACAGGTAGGTACATGGTATACAAGCAGCATCCCCAATCTGTCTCCTGCCAAATCAATCACAAGATGGAGTCCCTTACAACCCGATTCCAACTACACTGGATACCTCCTAATGGACCACGCCTCCCTAAAAATAATGGCTACCAGTTTGGAACGTAGCAGGAAACAAGCACAAAAAATTTGGGGAAAGAGTCTTGAAGGTAAAAGCAAGGAGAAATTATAATCTTAGGACTTAAATTGCTGGACTCAGGAGATCAATGAATTTCAATTTTAATTATTCTTCTCAGGGTCTTATGAGTATCATGGCCCCTCTATCTCTGATCCCAGTGTGATAGTAAGCCATACTCTTCTTCCACCCTTTGTCAGTCTTATCTACTAAAATGATTAGTAGCAGAGCTTTTTCTCTTATGCTTACTTATTGTGTATTTGCAACAACTTCATTTGTTAACAAAATATTAATTACTGCTTGAAATATGTACAAACATGTTTAAATGAAGAGTACACAAAATGTCTAATCTTTCAGGGAATGTTTTTCTGCTTATAAAAAATAGCTAAATTACTATCTCTCGAGCTATGACAAATGTAGGGTTTTTTTAAAATGTCTTCATATTAAAGTTTTAGGGTTTTAAAAAAATGTCTTTGTATTCATAGTCGACAAATGTGTCATAAATCATAGGTTAAATATGAATGCATGGAAAAAAGAAAATCTACAATGTTTTTCCCATATGCTCCTGCAAAAAAATATTCCATGTCACTCTTAAATGGTAGCAATTGCTCAGAATCCACTAATTCCATAATATTTCCAACGTTTCAAAACAAAAAATTCCTGAACACAGCTGTTTTCAGAGCCCAGCTGCATCCAAAACAAACCTGTAAAAATGGTACATTTTGGGGTCTGGATCCAAACTAGAGGCAAAAAAGTGCTATTTTAGAATCAGAACTCTTTGGCACGCTTTAGAACTAATAATGTCAGGTGCCGCTCAAACTGGCATTAGTCCACTATTCAAGCTGTAACAGCATAAGCACAATTAGCACCTTTATTCCTATCCAAGAAATTAAACATTCTAACACCTATGTAATAGATCATTTTTCAACTTCTTTCTTCAAATTCTTTAGACTTGTCTAGGTGCATTCTTGTTTAGGTGCATTCTTTGTTCATTTGCCATGTCTTCAGCTAACAGAGGGAGAACGAGCCAAAGAATTTTTTTCTGTGGCCAATCTGTCATCCCCAAGATAGCTCATTCTGAGATCTCAGAATTAGTGGACTAATACCAGTTTGGGCGCCACCTCACATTATTAGCTCTACAGCGTTCCAAAGAATTCTGCTTCTAATCTTCAATACTTGTACTTCGATACCCTGTATATTCGTCCCAAGGGGCTACAAAAGGCAAAATATAAGCAATTAAAGGATGGAGATGTTCCAGTTCTCAAAGCCTATTTTAAAATCTCCTGAGCTTTCATTCCTCTAAGAAATAAGGAGGGGACATTATATATTGTATTGATTCACTGCACGCTCCCAGCATAACAAACTGATTTGATGGCAGATCTGACAAGCATGGAGACATGGTAAAAGGAGGTGGTTTTTTTGTGTGGTTTTTTTTTTTTACAAATTTTATATACTGCAGCATTTTAATTCTGTGGCTTGTAGATTTTAATCCAGCACAGCACATTCCTGCACCCACACTGTGCAGTTACAGTAGATGTTTCACCAGCTATGCGAGGCTGAACACAGAAATATTTAATGGAGACAAAAGCTCTACAGAAATGCCAGCATGCTAAGGGCAAGGAATGCATGATAAATGAAGAATGTGACCACAGAGATAACTACAAGGGGCAAAGGGGCTTTGTGCAGGTCCACTCCGAAGTTAAAAAGTTGATTTCTACTGTATATTATATAGAGATGTATATACTGTATTATATACATGAATGTGCAAAAATAAACGTACATTTTAATAGAAACAGAAAAACTATTTTTGAACAATATATGATAGATAAAAGCTATTAATCCAAGATAACTTTTAAAAAAAAAAAAAAAAAGCACACAAAACATGAGATTTTTTACTGTACGTAACATAGCAAATGCAATAAACAATCACAGAAACACAGGGCTGGAAGGTAATATCAATAAATATATCCATCCTGCCCACAAAATTGATCATATTTATACTATCTTGACAGGTATAAATGCAATCTATGTTTCAGTTATCAACAATGAGTAATTGACAACAATGGAGATTGTGTTTAAGTTACATACTTCTCCTTTCCTTCTTCCCATGCCAAGCATCATATCTATCATCTCTGTGCTTCGTTATAGACAGTAAACATTTGCAAAAGTACGGCCCTTGACAAACTTCTCTCTACCATCCTAAATACTTTATATAAGTATGTAGTGCCTTCTATGGAGGTTCATCATTATAGCAGGATTCTCATCCCTGCTGCTTAACGAGGCCGTGAAGACGAGTTCAGCAGAGGTTATTCCCAATTTCAAGGAGTTTCCAGCTAGCTTTATGTAGACAGTAAAAATGCTACCATTGTGGGCTGAGAGTTTTAGCAGGTTTTCTAAGCAGTTTATTTTTCACATTTCAGTATGTATCCTAGCTTTATTTTGATCACATTTTTAAAATTTATTCCAGAGCACAGCTACAGCATAGCACATTTCTGCCCTTTTCCTTCTTAGTGCCTTAACATCATGGTGACCTGTGCTGTGTACTGATAACTCAGCATCTGAGTGGCATAGACATCAACTGGAAGAAACAATAATCCTTTGGTATAGATGAAAGGGAACAACAGGAAAACACAATGAATTGATTCAAAGTATCTTCTAGTTATTTCAAGATTTCAGATTAAGCAAGTCTCCTCAAAGACAGTAAGAATAAAAATTAAATAGAAAGGTGATTTATTTATTTTTATAACCCTCAACCTAAGCCCGGCAAACTCAACCTGGAAGTCAAGATATATTCTTTCTGGTTCATAGGTCACTAATAAAAGTTTCTGTAGGCCAAGTAAATAAGCACAGCTGCTCTCAGTTATAACTACATAACTCCACTGCCTTCAAATTACCAACCTCAGACATGCTAAACTTATGGTCTTCCAGAGGTTTGCTCAGGTGAAAGAGGAGACAATTTGATGAGAAGAGAGTTGCCAAGGCAGGGCTATCACTACAGCTATCAGCAGATTCACACATGCTCCAAGCAAGAGAAGCCAACACATTGGAGCCTGTGATGGGTTCTGCCCATGGAAAGGATGGGAAAATACCGTGCAAGAAGGGGGTAATGGAGGAAGCAGACCCATGCAGAACAATCCCATGCGGTCAGCAGGCAAACCCTTTTTACCCTCCAATGAGAAGCTGGGGTCTGATTAGCACGGCCAGATATGCAAATTTTAGAGGACACTTATGAAAAATACAGGTTGCAGGGCCCTGCAACCTGTATTTCTCATAAGTATCCTCTAATATTTGCATATCTGGTCACCCTAGTTCTGATCCATGTCAGCTTTCCCTGTTTAAGGGACGATGTGTGAAAGAGCCCTATTGATAGAGCTAAGTTGATGTTGCAGTGAAAACATTATTAATAAAATCACTGTAGAGCACACTACAGCAGATCTGTGACTGACTACACGTAAAAAGCAAATAAACAGAAGTCACTTTTTTTTTTTAGGTAGTCACCCTTTAGAGAAGATCCACTTAAGTTTTCTAACATTATCAGTTTATGGAGAACAGAATACTGTACCCAGAACATAAACAAAGGAGACAGCTATTTTTCAAATAGCTTGCTTTTGCAGTTAGAATACTCATTAACTATCCAACATTTCAGATATATTAAAAGCTCAGTTGTTCAATTTTCACTTTCTTTCTTGTTTAATTTGTTTACCTTAAGTATCAATATTTTTTTTATTAAATCACATATAACAAATACCTTTTGCAACAGAATGAAACAGTAAAACATAAAAATGCTGTTCAGCAGATAAGCATGTGCACCAAATAGTATAAATAAATATAAAAAGCAAACAATACACTATAAAACTAATATTTACCCAGATTTTACACCTTGTCTATACACAAATGTTGTACTGGGTTGACTATAATATGCTGAAAGTCGAATTTATTTCACTTGAGGTACCCCCTTACACACACACACACACTCTCTCTCTCTCTCTCTCAAGGCTCATCTCCCAGCAAAGGAAACAGAATGCTCAGGCTGGCTTCCACAGTGAGAGTGTGGGTGGTGGTATCCATGAAGCAAGCAATCCACACAATTGAGCTTCACACAACACCACATCACACTGCGGAAGCCATAAGTGGAATTCTGTGTTGCTGGGAAAATGTTGTGGGAGTGAATATTTCAACCAGCTTAAAACAGGTTATACTGGTTCAGCCTGCACCACTTAACAAATTGAAGCCAGATTTAAACTAAGCTTTTTCACTGTGTATTGCACCAGTTTAATTAAACTGTTTAAAGTGATTCGATTTTGTATGTAGACCCAGTCCTCTGTGTATCAGCACGAACCTGGCCCTAGGTAAGTCCCTACACGATCTCATCATCAGCAGGGCCCCGTGCAAAATGCAATACCACAATTCGTTGATTCTGCATGGAATCCAGCCCTGGGCCAGATTCCCACAGAAACAGGACATCAGTGACATCAGCACATGCAAGCCACTGACTGGCTCTTGCACTATGATGTCACCCATCACAAGCCTCTGATTGGCTTGTGTGCAGTGATTGACAGATGATATCACAGCATGAGAGCCAATCAGCGACTTGCACAGTCACTGCCCCCCCCTCCATCTGGTCCTGGTGCACTGCCCCCCACCAGGCCAGGCTAGATGTGGACGTGCCAGGGGTTGCCCCTCCCAACCTGTTTGGGCCCTCCCTCCATGCTCCTTCCACCTGGTCTTACTGGCAAAAGGAGGAACTCCCTGGGTGTGTGGGCTGTGGGAACCTCCTCCTTCTGAAGTTCCAGGGCCCTGGATCACCTGCCACCACCGCACCAGACACCAGGGTGCCTCAGCAGCTGCAGCAGGAACCTCAGAGTTAGACCACTTTCAGACATCCCACCCGCCCCCCAAAAAACATATTCTGTCTGCGGGAGGGAATGCACGGGGATTGGCCTGTCTGAAAGGCCCCCCCCCTGCCCCGGCGGCTTTGTCAGCAGACACACGCAGGGATGCAGAGCTCGATTTCCTGAGCTGCAATCCTGCACATGTCTGAGGGGGGTGGGGGCTTTCAGAACAGTCAATCCCCACACATATCCTGGTTTCACACATTCCCTCTTGCACTGTTACAGCATCTACCCCTGCCCTGCCTGTGCTGTCTCGGGCCAGCGCTAACCCTCTTAAGGGACCTGGCAGCCCTCCTGGCTGCACCCTGTTACACTCTGAAACATGCACTTTTTCTTGTAAAGAAGTATAGTTGTTATGCTATGGTAGTTAGCACCTCCACTATCTTTCTCTATGAAGCAATAGAAAATTCTAAAATTATTTCAATGAGAGCCCTCAAAGTGATACTGCTGAATAGCCAGATCTATCTCTGAAGCTTCAGACATGGAAGAATGGAAAATAACCTTAAATTGACTCACCTCTTTTTGGCCTCTTCATACTGCCAGCTCAGTCTTACTCTGTCCGCAAATCGTGTTTTACCATCATATCCAAACTTTTGGAGGATGAGGACATGATGAAAGTAAAAAACAATATGTAAGCAAAGTATCAGTAACAAGCATTGTAAACAAGAAAATAAATCATGTATAGTTTCCACATCTGGAATGATCAGAAATTGTCAATGCCGATCTCCAGGTCCACTCAATCAGCTATTCAGCAGGGGTAAGAGCACTCCTCCAGGCCCGCCCAATCAGTTCTTTGGTGAGGTCAGGGTGTGTGCACTCTTCCAGCCCCCCCCGCCCAAATCAGTTGTTCAGTGAGGCTGGGGTGTGCACACTCCTCCAGGCCCCCCTGATCAGCTGTTCAGCGGAGCCGGGGAAACCGTGCCTCCTCCAGGCCCGGATCCACCAACTCACCATGCAACAGGGCTAGGCGGGTCCGTAACAAAAAGAGAGGGAGACCGCTAGCCTGCTTTCACCCAGGTGGCTGAGCCTTAGCCCGACACTGACACCCAACACACCTACAGTGGCTGGAAGCCTGTCCT
The DNA here is from genome assembly GCA_003113815.1 of Sphenodon punctatus. Taxonomy (NCBI): domain Eukaryota; kingdom Metazoa; phylum Chordata; class Lepidosauria; order Sphenodontia; family Sphenodontidae; genus Sphenodon; species Sphenodon punctatus. The sequence goes on along the minus strand of QEPC01000801.1, from coordinate 3,036,462 downwards.
GGGGTGAACATCTGGCAGCGACAGACCAGACGTGCAGGTGAGTCCCAGGCTAATGCAGGCTATCACAGGCTAAAGTCACGTCTATTTTTACCCACTGTTGTTTTCAGGTCTTGTTACCTTCAGAGCTGTCAAGTATTCTTTATGCCAGTGGGCTAATCTAATTCCAAGTTGATTTTTATACATTTCCTTCAAGAAAGAGCAATACCTGCAGACTAAATTAGCTTAAATGAGATTTTTGTCTTATAAAGAATCACTCCCTTTCTGATCTAGTCTGTCATTCTTAAACCATTTTTCTATTTAATTCCTCATTTAATGTATATTCAGGAAACATATAAGATCATCACACTTAAATATCCCAATGTGAATGATATTGTAATATGTCCAACATTTAGGGTATTTACAGACGTGACAGGGCGGCATTCGCCCCGTCACGGAAACAACCCTTAGATTCCCTGCCAGGATCACTCCGGCACGGCCAACAGATGTGCCGGGGGATCCCAGTGGGGAATCGGGGAGGGGCCGCGTGGCGCAACGTGTGGCCACCCACGCTTCCCCCACCGCCCGCCCTCTGGGGAGATGGGCGGGACCACGCCGTCCAGACAGGTGGGACCACGCCGTGATCGCCGTCCAGACGTGACGGGCCCCTTCATCCCCGCCGGGAATTGAGCGTGGTTAACATCTGGGGGGGAACTTCCGGTTCCCCAACAGACATTGTGAGGGCATTCCCCACCACAGGGAACTGACTGTGGTTGAGCGTGATCTCCTAAAGTCTGAAAATACCCTAAGACACTATGTAATGTCACATAGTGACATAGTAATAATTAGTCATTATGAAGTAACTGAACTCCTCATAGGAATGCTCCTCGAGCCTTCCCTTTCCCCTCCCCACCCCACGCCTGATCAGCTGTTCAGCAGGGGCTGGGGTGACCATGTCTTCTCCGGACCAAATCCACTGACCTCGCACTCATCCAGCAAGGGCCAGGATGTGCATCCTCCTCCAGGCTCCACCAAACAACTGATAGGGGATCCAGAGAGGGGCCGTCCCCTGGTCTGAGTGCGTACACCAAACAGTTGATAGGTGGGCCCTGAGGAGTGTCCCCCATCAGCTGTTCGGCGCATATGCGACCACACCTCTGGGTCCCCCACTGCATCAGCTAGCTGTTCGGCAGCAGCTCTTCCCGGGAACCCAATCCTGCTGAGCGACTGGGGCCTGAAGTCATATTCCATGTGGATTACTCCTCAGGCCAACCCAGGGCATGGAGGGGCCTGTGACAGCAGCCCCCACACCAGGTTTACAGGGGGAGCCGCTGCTTGTGTGAACAACCAGTTTCTGCTCAGTGTGGATAAGCAGGGAAACAGAATCCTCCATTAATCTGTGAACACAGAAGGTCTTACATAATTCTGGATTGGTAAAATCACAAAGCATATTACCTGGACCCATTTAACTCTAAATAGAATGTTTTACAAAGAAAAGAAGGGGGAAAAAATACAAACAGAAAAACATGTGTGTGTTTCTTCTGTACATTCATCCCACCACAGTACGTCTCTGAATTAAACTGGAAAATGGACCATAACCATGTGTCACTATAACACAAAAGCTACCTATTTTCCATTGCAAGGTTCTTGCATTGCAACACATACCTCTCCAATTATGTCAGTTTGAGAACAAGCATCACACTGTTGTTGAGGTAAACAGGCATCACTGGGTGGATTCGAATTGTGCTGGAGATCTTGCAGGGAGTCTGTAATACAACAGCTATTCCTGAATCCATCTGTTAGCTTGGCCAGACTCTAAAAAATAACAAGAAAAAAAGTGATCTTGTAGCACAATCTAATTGTGGTTGCGTAATTAAAAAATAATAATTTTAAAATAGTAATATTGTTCTTACACTAATTTTCTATACTGGATTATGACAGGATGTTCATAAAAAGCTATCTGTCAGAAAGTAAGATAAAACATAACTCATACTATTACAGAAGAACATTTTAAACTGAAGAGACAGTTTTAAAAGAAAACTCTAGAAAAAACTGTAAGGCAAAAGCAACAAACGTATTACGACTCTAGAATTAAACCCTGAATATAATGAACATTATTTATTTGTTTGCTTATATAACGCCAGCCATGTACCTGGCACTGTACAATCAACAGTTATAGACAGGTCCTTACCCCAAGGAGCTAACAGCTGCCATCTAGCAGAACAGAAAAAATAATGGAAATTAGCAGAGACCTACAGATCCCACAGCTCCGTCTCAGTTCATACTTGAAATACTTATGTTTCTTCAGCTTTATAGAGTGGATCATCAAGACAGGTCCCTTCCCTTACTAGAAAATTGCACTCCTCTTCAAATTGTACAAGGATACAAATCAGTCCATGACAGTATCCATCTTCTGATGTCTAATTCCATCATAATATCATACCAAGCATGTGGTCATCTAGATTAGTAGAACTCCTGTGCCGCTGCCCAACAGTGCATACCATTTCTGGGCCACCCCATGGTCAACTGCCAAGCTGTGCGCTCTGCTTCCGGGCTCAGTCATAGCCCCCATTTGCTGCCTCAAGTGCAGTAAGTCTCTCTGTGTGTGTGTCCATGGGGCAGTGTGTGCGTAGATCGTATGCACTGAAAGCCTGGCCACCCCTGCTCTAGCTTCTCCTTGCTTCCTCGCTTTGAAGGTACATGAGGGTAGGTCAAACTCTGATCCTGATTAATTGTCCCTGACTAGTGCTTGTAGGCATCTCTCTAGCTAAGTCATGCTTTATTGTCAGCTATTCCCAAACTGTAAGGGTTTGCACACTCATTTCTCAAAAAAATATGTTTAAAGTAACACTTTTTTTAAATTTTGGGGTACATTTATTTCAGTCTTCAATAAGCATAAGTTAGATATTTCCAGATTATAGAACCTATGGCCTCTCGGCCAAATCCAGCCCATGGCCATTTTTTGCTTCTCCCCTTTCCAATTCCTGGATCTGGCCCATATATCCAGTCCAAATCCTCTAGCCCTGAAAGACTGAAAGGGAATGGCTATGAGGGCATGCATTCAAGGACAGGTGATGATCAATGCTGTAGAGCCACAATCTGAACCTTCCCCCTTCCTGAGAAAACCTTTGACCACCCCTCACCCTCAACTCCTATCTGGCCCATGGACCTTGTACTAATTTCCCAAGTTGTCTGTGAGGGTGAAAAGGCTCCCCCCACCCCTGCTCTATAATGTAAATGTAAAACAGCTGGGAGGTTTAAAAGGGAGGTGAATGCACTTCAGAGTGAGAGAGAGAGAGAGAGAGAGAGTAAGCAGAAGGGAAAATTTGCTCAGTAGGGAGAGGGAAAGGCACTGAGAAGTCTTGATTAAAAACAGAGCCGGGACCTTTCCCACTTGCTCCAGCTTTAGCTCCAGGAAGCCTTGCTGCTTGGCAGTTCTAATCACCCTATTCTAATGCAGACCTTCAGAATGGCTGTAATGCAAAACTGGGAATAGGCTCAAATTGTAGTTCGAACAAAGCCACTCTCCTTATCCTGTACCTCAAACCAATCACCCCTGCTCACTGCTCCTGTGGAGGTAAGGAGCACAAAGGCAATTCTCTCCAGCCTCCCAGCCTTATAAAGGACAGGCTGCAGCCTCTGCAGAACAGGAAGGAGCTTGGATCTTGGAAGTCCCTTCTGGCTGCAAATTCTGAAGCTAGCATGCTCACCAACTGTTACCATGATGAGTGAAAGAAGAGTGCGCTTGCTTTGGAAATTGAATATCTTTATAGAGCTTTTAGGCAGACCTTCTCCAATAATCTCATATACCACAATTTTGGAACCTGGGTTCTGGTTAGAATTCATTAGGCTAAAGTATCTATCATTTGAATCTTAAGATCCCAAAACTGCAGCTTGGAGCAGCCTCTGCCTTAAAGACACAATATGCAGTATCCCTGCAACCTCCCAAACCTGTTGGCTGAAGTAATTCAGAGCAAGGCTAAAACCAGAATTCCCTCAGCCTCAAGGGGAGAATGCATGTATGTCTACACCTGGTTCCTTGGCGGCTAGGAAATGCTATTGTTATTATTACTGTTTATAATCTGAATTGATGCACCATCCTTCTCAAGAAAAGGACTCGGGGCAGCTTACAAAGTTTAAGCATATAATATAAAAACTACAAGTAACTTGCAGTCTCCACCCTTCCCATAAAATTCTCTCCCTCCATGCTCCCATGGGGGAGTCGTGGCATTAGTCCCATACTCCCCCTCTGTTTGTTCACGTCGCCCTCTCACACAGGAGGAGGGGTTGTGGCATAAAACTAAGGGAACGAGCAGGGTATAAATTTAAATAAATATAATATCAAAACTTGATAATCACACATAAAATAATAACAAAAAGAGAAAGTACTATGAGGGGAGTCTTCTGTCATGTTAGGTATCATGGCCCAAAACTGATCTGCTGTGGATGGCATAGTCACGGAGCCTCTCAGCCTTCATATGTGTTGAAAGCACAGAGAAAGGAGGGACTGCATATCATCACTAAACCTTCTTTCAACGATATCCTGGGATGCACATATCAGACAGATGAATTGTATCAAATCTAATTGTGCAGCTGGGCACCTACTACAGTTGAGGCAAGTCACAATGAATACAACATCTCATCGATCCCCAAATTTTAAATTAAGAGTACCCTCAATGTAAATAAAGAAAAAGTGTCTTTGGCTGTCAAAGACATGTAAAAAGAAAAGAAAATACTTAAACAGAAGACAAAACACTAGCTGCACTTGGGGAAAAAGACAGAAGCTCTCACTAAATCACACATCTCTGACTAATCTAAGTTTTATAACCCCCCCCCCCCCCATGCCCTGTTTGGGACCTGGCAAACCCTTTGCCTCCGCCTCCTCTCTCAAATATCCTGATCCAATTAACTTCACATTTCTACAACAGCTAGAGTTTTCCAAGCACCTACACAAAAGTTAGTCATTTCTACTATGTTTAGGACTACTGCCTACACACGGGCCAGATTTAGTTTAGGAGGTAATGATGAAGTTCTCTTTTTCTGGAAAGTTTTCCAAGTCGTTTCCACTTAGCATGTCTGACTGCCCCATACATATTGGTTTTTTTCCAAAGTGACAAACACACTGAAGTAATTTTTGTCTTTATCAATGGCATGGAAATGCAAAAATACTGTAGACAAGTACTATAGATAGACAAGAAAACTCACAGAACTTTACAAATCAATGAACATTCATTTATGGGAATGTTTAAATGCATGTTGGCTCTCTGAGTAGATGTCATACATATAAAGATTATCTCAAAAAAACTAAAGAAAGAATTAAACACTGGATTGCCAAGGACTTCTTTTATTTTGTTCTGACTGGTTAAAAAAATTGTTTTGTTGAATTCTAAAAAAAGAGGAATTGTGATTCTAGAGCAGGAATGGGGAACCTCAGGACTTGGGGGGGGGGGGCAAATACAGCCCTTGGCTAGTTTTTATTAAGCCCCATTTCAGTTCCTCAATCTGGTCTCTGGATTCAGTTCCTACCGCCAAGCACTGAACAACTAAGCCAGGGATATGGGAGAAGAGATTGAGGGCACACACACACACACAGGACAAATCCATGGCAGATAGCAACTCTCCTTTTCCTGAGTGAACCCCTTAAACACCGCTGCCTGCAACTTAATCTATGCCGCCCTCAGAGCTTTTAGTCATTTTCAAAGTGGCCCTTCATGGGGAAAGTTTCCCCAACCCTGTTCTAGAGCATGCAAAAAGCAAAGAAAGTACATAATTGCTAATAAAAAAGAAATTAAGTGTTCAAGTTCAATGGATTGGCAGGTCATACAGAATAAAGATTTTAATATGATGATTCAAAATGTTCACCACTGTATCTATTTTCTAAACTTCTGCCGTAACAGAAGGCAGGGCAAGGGGTATTCAGTTCAGCCTGGTTAAGGCATGAACATGAAAAATATTTAATCAAAGAGAGAAAGCCAGCAGTTGAAGCAAAATTTCACATAAATTATTAGTTGGCTTTCCGAACTGCATCCATGAAGAACTTTCTTTCTAATCACTCTTCACTAACCAGGGCATTTTAAAAGTTGGCCAACACAGAAACCTGTTGCCAAGATGGAAACCTTTCATAACAGCTATGCTGTCTACTTGACCACGGTTTTGTAGGCCATGAAGTGACCTTTGAGGTAATGATTCACATACTGTATAGTTTTAAAACAATGGAAATACAACACAAGTACTTCCCAGGTTATCCACATCATTTCACAGCTTAGAAAGCAAAATTCTAGGAACAAAATTATGTGAAGCTATTACATGAAAAAATCAGACACATTGAAGAGCTATATTATTTTTTAAGGCTCCTAAATTTCAGGCAGTCAAGATACAATGATTTAATAGTCCAAACTCTAAATGATCTTTCAGACTTTTGATAAAGGATATAAAGTTTATGTAGAAAGACTGTCAAATGAAAAAGGACAAGTTAAAATAGATGATAGTACTGAAGTTGTAATACAGAGGTTTCTCACAATCATGAGACATTACATTTTGGTTACCTGAACTACACCAACATAGTAGAAGTATTGCTTCTCCAGCTGCTGAAGGCATATTTAGTGAGCAGAAAGGATTGATTTTCAAAAGATTATTGAAAAGAAGGTTTCAAAATGCTTGATTGACAAGGAGTCTAAAAGAATCACTTCAGCACTTAAGAGCCCAAGTAGGCAAGTACCATCAAGATTCACTGAAATTTAGATTCTTAAATGCCTTCATTTTTATTAAGTAGGACTTAAGGCTTATAGTTTAGGTGCTTTGGAAAATTTTATCCATGCTTGAAGAAACTGGCCAAATGTTAGGTGATGAGATGAGGGTTTCAAATACTTCTCCAACGGATACGCCAAACTCAATTAAAAAATAAAAAATAAATAAATCAGACTATGTATGAAAACTGGCCTGACTTAGTGTAACGGCTCCTATCCTCACAAATAAAATGAGTAAATAGCCAAAACAAGCAATCTTACAGCTATTCATCAAGCATAACCTGTCTTACCTGCATGAGGTCCTGCCTTTCTTTCTCACCCATACAAATAGCTTTCCTGATGGTTCGGAGCTCACTCATTATGGCTTGGGCTTCATCCAATTTATAATTTGTGTGAGCATTTGACATCTTACGATCAATCCTATTGGGGAAAAACAGAATATAATTTTGACTTCACACACACTAATTGGTTTCTAAATAACTCTAAGGCTCACTGAAGCAGGAAGCTACTGAACTGTAGCTATAAAACTATCAGAGCAAAAAATGACTACAGATCGCAGATTTTAGTAAGCAACACACTAACCTAAAATTATCAGTATGGCACAGAAATAAAAATTTAAATATAATGTAGAGACAAGAAGTTTCCTGTACTCTTCACAAAGTATGGTGTGCTGCCTCAGATTCTCTAAAAGTTAAATTGGGAAAGTTACACTTACATTGTAGTCTTATTTTCTTGGGACTATTAAAAAAATTATATCAGCATGATTAAGGCTTGGTGAACAAATTTACATTCTGAAAAGAACAGATAAAAAACCCAGGAAGTAAACTGATTTTACACAACTCAGAGGCCAAAAGGCCCAAATGCTGCAAAAATATCAATAATTTGGATTCAAGTCAAGTATTAGGGCCAGAACACAGATTCTCCTATCTCTATTAAATGGTTATGTTGACATCTAGAGAATGGCACAGAGGGATAAGGAATTTGTTATAATTAAATTTTATGTGGATTTTTGAACAAATACCTGCTGATTCACAAACATAAGTGCTGTGATCTCAAAGTCTGACTAGTGAGTTTACATTTCCTCTGGTGGGCATTAGAAATATAAATAGACTAACTGCAAACAGTATCAGACTAACAACAAACAGTCACTTTATTTTCAACTCAACTTGACCTAGATTTTTAAGGAATACACCAAAGTTACCTCTAGATCACTGCTGGCTTAACTCTTTTCCTATTTAAAGTAAAACACTTTGGAAAATCCCACTTCAAGAGCTTTTCATTTTTACTTTTGACCAACAAGGTACAGAACAGAACGTGTGTGTAAGAGTGATTCCCAGCCATTTGGGGGTTTAAGTCCCCCTGCCTGTGGATGAATCTCCATGGTGACCCCCTTTGCTTTGTCATCATTACTTCATCTCACCTACATTTGTTTATTTTTTTTCCCTTCGATCTTATTTTCTGCCTTTTATTTTGTCCATACACTTTACCCCTTCTTTCTTTCTCTTTATATTTTTATACTTATCACTTGCTTTCTTTGTTTGTCCACGCATATAGCTCTCTGTGAAGCCCATTTCTTACTATATTCCTCTTCTTTCCCAGTTTATTTCCGTTTATTATTTTCCCTTCATTTTCTCTCCTAGATTCTTTCCATTTCTGCTGCTTCTTCTCCCCTCCTTTATTTCCTCTCCTTCCCCTTTTGCTCTCCCTCCTCTCTCAGCAACCTTGTTATGCTCTCCTTTTTTTCTTCTTTTCCTTTCCTCCACAGCCACTGCTACAGCTCAGGACTCCTACTCACACTCTACTCTGCAATTTTTGCTTGGGACTGAGTGGCACAAGGGATACCATGCTGCTGGTCAGCTGTATTGTTCTGGAAAGGTTTGATACCAACTTGGAGGACATCTAGAAAGCACTAGTTTAAAGTGTAACTGACGAGAATGGTTTTATTTCTACTGGAAGCTTTATAAAATTTAGCACTGGGTAAACTTGCTGCAAGAAATTTGTTTTGATATGTGTTTGAGGTAAAAGAGAAAGATGTAAACATGCCAAAAAATTTCTCTTCAATACTAAACTGACCTTCACAATGTTTGCCTTTCCACAAGATATTTAAGTTGTCAGGACAGTATAACTAGTCAAGCACACTATAGCATTTAACTATCCTTAGTTCTCTATACTCTACGTCATGGGGGAAAAAGCACTTCCCTACATCACAATTACTTTCCCAGATGAGGCAACACATTACACCCTAGTAAAATGGAAAGTTTTGATGTGATTTCTATCATTCATGTCACTGATGCTGGCAGTGAGCCTTCAGGTAACTGCAGCTTCCTGCAAGTCTTTCATCAATTTCACGTAACGGCTAAGGTATCAAGTTTTCAATAAGAACCATGCCGTTTCAAGAAACAATTGTACCGTTTCTTTATTTTCCTTCCTGTCAACTACTTGACACTAACCTGTTAACAGAACTGCTGGCCATTGATAAACTTGTGCCTTGTATGATACCGTGCCTGCTCTTCCCATTCGGTTCAACTTAAGTCAATAGGAGCTTAAGCATGGATTTCCACGTCAGGACATTCAAGGCCTTAACACAATTGATAATAGTCAGGGACCTGTGTTCACAGCGTTTTCCCCATTGCCACCAGTGGGGAAAATGCACTGAACACGGGCGCTGCCACTGTCCTCTCAAACTACACTAGTGTTGCTGCAGGACTCAACACCTGCCTAGATGTAATGTTCTACGTACAGGATTTCTACTGCTGCTTAAGGTCAGACATAAAATGAAACTAAGCCGCTTGCCCATGTTTTTGCGGCACTGAATCTCCCGGCGGGGAAATCGCCTCAGGACCACTTTCAGTTTTACCTGTAGGCCATCTATTTTAACATCCATTCTCGTTCAAATAGCTGTTAAGTCAAAATCCAGTCCTGACCATTGTAATAAAAAAAACTGCACGACATGGCCGATTACACTTTCAACCAAGCACCCACGTGCACAGTGCACCGTAAGATTTCCAGCAGGGAGATTTCCCCACCGGGAAATTCAGTGCTGCAGTAATGTGTGCAAGAGGCCTAAGTCAATAAAACAAATAGACACGGCTTCTGTCATTTTAGATTTAACAGCTACTTGAAAACAGATGTTAAACTAAGTTAGATGGCCTGCAGTTAAAGCTGAAAGTGGTCCTGAGGAATGATCCCCTCGCCCCGGCACCCACTATGACCTCACAGTGGTACCTAGGACCAGTGCAGAGAGTGGTGGCTTGATGGAGGGGTTTCTTCTGCATTAAAGCCCTCAATAAAACTGTTACTACCAATTGTACTGTGTAGGATATTACATAAAAATGACTAAAGTATCATTTCTGTGCTATTTGCCTAATTTTATTTGCCAATTTTTTCATAGTTTTTCTTAAAATATTTGATGATACACTGTTCAGTATCACCATAGCAGTTATAGCCATTCTTGCAAACGTCAGGTTCTCTTCATGTCACAGAGAGACAATTACTCTCCCTTTCGAAGTTACCCAAGGGCAGAGCTGAAACGAATAGTAAATCTATATTTCCAAAGATTATCTGCATTTTCCGATAGCAGTCTGAACATTCGCATAATTATCCATCCTGAAACAGATTATCTGCAGTATCAGTGTCTGGATGGCTAAGCTTTGTAGTTGTTATGCCAGAGGTCCTGCCTTCTAGTGTGTTTTGTATCGTTGTGCCACCTCTCAGCTTCTTTAAAGAAACGAAAAAAAGAAATGAGCATATTGTCGGTGTGATAGCCACATGAACAGCTACCTATCTTATGGGGCAAAATGCAGAACACAGAACTCTCAGTGGATCTGGCTGAAAACATAACCACTGAGCCACACTACTACAGGCGTCAGTTCTTTCATATAAAAAGTTTTCTTTTTACAACAGCAGCACTGATAGGGCTTCTTTTCTACATGGTAGATTTCTCTGGTGTGCGTATTCTCATTTTGTAAAAAACAGAAGAAATCATATGCATATATATTGTCCTCTTTCTTACCTGAAAAGGACTTGAACCCATGACCTTCTGGGTTCAGCTATTTCACAGCTCTGTCACCTGAGCTACACAACCAATTGCTTGCTTTCCCCTTTCTAATTTAGTCACAAAGAAGAATTTGGCATGTTGCTCGCTTAAATATCTGGTTTTTAGGCATTCTTTACGTGAAACGTAATAGGGAATGCCTTATGTGGTCGCCGTGCCCGTCTGTGTCCCTGTTTTCTCTGTGTCCCTGTATCATCTCTGGAACCACACCGGCCAGGCAGACATGCGATACCTCATTTTAAATGCTGAGACAAGGCCCAAATGTCCACCCCAACATTTGTGGGTTCCAGAGATAGGAGGGTCTACAAGCCCCTAATGGCATGGTAACATCATTACTTCTCCCTGCCTGGCTCTCTCTTCAGACACGGCCTGTCAAAATGGCCATGACCTAGGTGTGAGATCACGGAGCCCGGTGACATGGGGCCTTAGTGCTAAGGGCCAGGGCAACTGGTAGGGAGGGGGACAGAGGACAGTGGCGCTGGGGGTATAGACAGCAGGGTAAACAGAGAGGGAATAGGGCAGCAGGGGAAGGGGGCATGGGGAGTATAAGGAATGCCTATGCTTTGCATGTATGGACGCCCTGAGCATACATCTTTCCTCCCTTTTTAGATCCTTGGTAGGCACTACTAGTGTGGCTCAGTGGTTATGCTTTCAGCCAGATCCACTGAGAGTCCTGTGTTCCTGCCCCACAGTGTGATCCTCTTTCCTTTCTGACGGTTTAATTTCAAGAGAAGGAGCATTTTCACACGCACACTCAGTTTGGATATGGTATTTGCTGCAGATATTTGTTTTGGTCGCATATCATCCCGACTACATCTTTGCAGAATTGCCAATTCGGTGACAAAAATTCACAGCAATATGAATAAGAAGAAAAATTATTTCCCCCTCCTGCAACATCTCAACTCACTCTTGTAAGGTATCCACTCCCTTCTCTTTGTACTGCAGTTCTTGCTTCATCTGGGTCAACTCTCGCTTTAATCTAGAGAGCTTAAAACAAACATTTTGCTTTTAAATATTGTAATAATATGAGTAGCTGTAATTATTCTTTAAAATACCAAACCTTAAATTGTGCTTTGTCTCAGAGATCAACGTTTTGAACTGAAAGGGTATAATCTGGATTTTTTAAGCTACAGGGGAAAAAATTAACATTTTACCAAAAGATCTATAACACACGACAGGGAAGCGTCCATGAATAGTAAAGGTAAATATCTTACTGTACAATCTGCTGTTCTGAGCAGAACATCTCCATCTCTTCCTACCAGGAATTTCCCACCCTGTCTTAGCTATTTAGGCAACTTTCCAAAAACTTTCCCAGCTCCCATTTAACTATTAACAATTGTCAGCCTGGAACTCTCAAATACTGGATACAGAATGTCAGTTGAAAGTCAATGGAGACTTGCAACCAATCCTCTAGCTGTTTTTAGTGCTGCTACTAGCACTGAAGTAAGTTCAAGTTAATTTCAGTGGGACACGTGTTGTAAGCATTTTTATATGGAATGATAATGCTTACAGAAGCTTAAAGAAAGTTCATGAACATGTAGTAAAAGTTGCCTGAATGATCTTTTATACAATGCACAGTAAATAGCCCTTCATTAAAAAAGCACAAAAATTTGGTGTGCCTATAATGACCTTTGTCAGGTGTTAGCAGGTTTCATTAAGTTAATAAGCTGTTCTTTATTCAATGCCTATTTTAATAAGTGTACAAAACTGTACACGTGTTGAGGTGAAATTGGTTTCTGCATGCACACCATATGCCTCCCCCCCTCCTCCCCACACACACACTCTTTGGAACAGTAACATTTCCCCCCTACAAATGAATTAAACACATGTAAATAAATTGTGTAGTCTGCAGTATGCTACAAAGCAGGAGAAAAATTTTGTTTCATACAATTTCTCCCAAACACTAACTGATATGACATAAATGTAATTAAATGAACTCCAATATGATTGGCATAACTACTTCTGTGTGTTCCAAAAAATAATAAAAAGAAAAATCACAACCATCAAAGCAGAGGTAATATGACGACTTCTTGAATCTTCCAACCTAACCCTCACAATATGACTAAACTAGTATCACTAAAATTGCTTATGCTATTGAAATATTTTATGGTAGACACCACAATTAATTTTGTATCATGATTCAGTATGCACGAGCATGAGTAACTAACAGGTTTGACTACAATACAAACTAATGATGCAATCAGTTTAGTCACTTGGGAATTAACACACATAACAGGCATATTTCACTGTCACTTTTTGATGCTGCTGAGCTAAAGGAAAGCACAGAGAGACTCCAGTTACATTTAAATGAAAAGATCACTTTACTATTTGACTCTGCAAACTCTCTTTGATTTTCTGCATGTTCCAAAGTTTTGCTCTTACTTCATACAAGTGTTAATAATACACACACACAGAAGGGACACATGCCTTTGCTGGGTGGTGAGCATGATTTATTTTCCAAATCACTCACTCGGAAACTAGCCACTAACAAAGATGGGTACACCACCCTTCAAAAATATGTATTTTATTTATTTCATGAGTTAAGTGTCTCGGTATGATAAGTGCTGTTTTATCCATTAATAAAAAGGAGCATGCAGTGTCGGATTTTTTTTGGGTGGTACTTAAAATTACTTTATTTAGATGTATACATGTGCTATATCCACACTCAGTTACTTTATTTAGATAAAGTACTTATTTAGATGTATACATCTGCTATATCCTTTAAATCTACACATTTTTACTAGCAACAGTAGCATGCAGATTCCAAAGAATTCTTCTCCCTAGCAACACTGCCACTACTCCATCTACTTCAGATAAACAGTATTCAAGGTAATGGCTTCAAACCCACGTAGTATGTAAAAATTATGCCTTTGCATATAAAAAAGCTATTACCTATGTTAATCAGACTGCATTTGACATTATATATAAAAAATATGGTATAACCTCATTATACGACTATTAGAAGGAACCTTCACTTGTACCTATCCTAAAAGAGCCAATTTCTTCAATGGCTCTCTAGAACAATCACTTTAGCAGGATTGACCCAGATGCAGTAAGGATGGCCCGAGATATTTTGCCACCTCACCCTCTGCCCATTAGGAAATACACACTGGGTGTCATCCTCCCCCACCCACCCGATATTGTAGATCAGGCTACCACTTCCAGCTGCAAAGACCATGGTTGGCTAATTTAGAGATAAATTCCCAAAACCTATTATAGTGAACACCATGGCATGAAGAACTTTTCCCCAGATCACATGGGTGTTTGTTATACTGAAGCTATACTGCATATGCTATATAAACACATACTTATTATTGATACTAACCTTAACAAGAAAAATAGTCTTAACTTATTTTTTAAATTCCATTATACTGCAGCTCTGACCAGAAGAGTATTTAGGTTTATGTGTCAACAGAATTGTTGACCAAGATTCAAATGAAAATTCCGAACCCAGTTATACCGCACTTGTAGAACTCCAGTAAGCACAACAGCGGAATGTGACAACAATCACTTTTTGCTGCTCTTACTAGGAACTCACAGGTTTTGTGAATTGTAAGCTGCCGCAAGCTGCCTGTGGCAGGAGGGGTGGGGTAGTAACATTTTAAAAATAAATAAACAAACATAAAAACTACATTTTACTTTCTGAGTATTTATTCCTAGTGGTGACACAGAAGACAGGGAAAAAATGACTTTCAAAATCCAGGTTGTGTTTGTGGAGTGGTCATTCAGAACAGAAAAAATAGGTTTTAACAGCCAGTAAGTATGAAATTGTATTGCCACTTCTATGAAAAATAATTTCAGACAGCACTTTATACACATGGAATTTTAGAAAGCATATGTACATACAACATTTAAGCACAGTAGTAAGCATGTTGTGTGATAAATATATAGATACACACACAGTCATTTAAAGTACATGAAAATGTCAATAAAAAGATTACTCACTCTGTCACGCCGACTTGCTATTTCTGCTTTAATTTGATATGGATCATATTTGGTATTAGTTGAAAATCCAGAAAACGCTAAAGGGATAAAACATATTTATATTTTTAAATATAATTTTTACTATTTAAACAAATTCAGTGTGGCTCACGGCTCACCATGTGAATCAGACCAATTCAAAGCCAATTAGAAACTCAAATGAGTTTCTCAAGGTCAAAGCCCCTGCATCAGTCAAAAGGAGTAGGGTACCCGTCACGTGAGGTTTACAAAGCTTCATACACTGAAAGAGTGTGTTAAGTTATTTTATTCTACATTTTAAATATGCTTCAGTATAATGAAGCTTACTTATCAACTTAATGTAACCGAAAACTCTACTTACAAACTCCTCAAAATAATGCAAGAATAAAGTTGTTTAAGAGTCACTAACTTTCACACCAGAGAGAGAGTCAATTCAACACTGGGATTATTTTGCATGCAATTAATCTTTGAAAGTGACTGCAAAGTACCTTAAAATTGATGGAGAAACATTACAGATAAAAGCCAATTGTTGGTCATAGTGCCTGGTGTAACTGAATTACATTACTGGACTCAAATGACAAGAAGAATGTTTTAAGCTAAATAGGCTGAAGCCAGGCCCGGATTTAGGGGCAGGCTATCTAGGCCAGGGCCTTGGGTGGCATTTTCTGTGGGGTGCCAATCCTGGCACCGGTGCCTCCCTGCTCCAGTTCCTACCTCTGTTCCAGTGCATACCTCTGGTCCCGCAGGGGCAGCACGGGCCTGGGTGCAGGGCACAATCCCCATCCCTCACCTGCTAATAGCTACAGCAGCAACCGATGGGACTGGGAGATTTGCCTCCGCTCGTCCCCCCGGTTCGGGGGTGGCGGGAGGCAGGTCCCTTGCCATGCCCGCCTAGCAAGGAGCGAGATGGCTGGCAACTTTTACCGCCACTGGGGCTGCACTGGTCCCAGAGGCAGGAAAACCGCGCGGCGCACAACACTGTAGCAAACTCAGCCGGGGTTGCTAGGCAACTCCGGCTGATGCTGATAGGTTAAGAATAGTCACGTGGGCCCCGCTCTGAGGGCGGGGCTCACAATCAGGGGAAGCCTCAGCTCTGGCCTCACTTGCAACCGGAGTTCCGAACTGAACGGCAGCGATCAGCGCGGTGCTCAGCCAGACGGAGTTGCGAGCAGCGCATTTCCGGCTGCAAGGAGATCAGCCGGCACTTAGAACCTCGAAGGTGCCGTGCCGCGAGCTGGAGGGTTCACCCCCCACCCGCGTGGCAATGCAGCCCCCCCCCGGAGGAAAGGGGGGAAATCCCCCCAGGGGTCATGACAGCCCCCCGCCCCCAGTAAATGAGGTGCCCGCAGGAGAAGGCACCATGCTCTGCGGCCGCTGCCCCTTCGCAATTGGATGCCCCCTCCGTGGAGGAGTCCCCTTTGAGGAGGGGGGGTGCCCGGTAAACACACACACACACACCTCCCGGTATATCGAGGAGGCTGGGGGGGCTGCAACAACCCGGGTGCGTAGAGGTGTCAGGCCCACGCGCGGTCCTCCTGGGCCACCCACCTCCCTCGGGGACCCACACCCCCGGTGGCGCTTGGGCCTCTCCCTGTGGGGGGCAAGCCTGGCCTAGGACACTGGGGCGACAGGCACCCAGCCACCAGCGGGCGATCCCCCTGGTCGGACTGCCTACCCGGGTGCCTATGGGCTGGGCCAAGGGGCAGCCAGTCAGCCCCCGGCTGCCTGGCCCACGCCCGCACAGGGCTGGGCAGGGGAGCCCCTTCCTCCCTTTCTGCAGCCTAGGCCAGAGCCAGCCAACGTCGCAGCCCGAGGCCATGAGGACGCCAATCTGTGCCGAAAGGAGAGGGCACTCCAGGCCCTGACCCAACAGCAAGCCCAGGCAGAGGGAATCCAGCAGGTGGCAGCAGCCCCTGCCCAGCATATTGCACCCCCAGTCCTGCCAGCTAACTGTGCAGGTGAGGTGAAGACGTATGTGAGGGGGGGGTAAATAGCCCTGGGGGAGGTTGGGTGGTGCCGCAGTCCCAGCAGGACCCAGCTACCAGGGGCACTAGGAGTGATGGTGTAGCACCAAACCCCCACCAGGGACAAGGGTGGGGGGTGTCGGTCAACCAACCCAATTGGCATGATGGGGCGGGACTTGGGTCCCCGTTACACCCCCGGCCCATGTACCCTCGGACGCAGTCCATGGCAGGGCAGGCACTCCAGGTGTGAACCCACATGCCCACCCCCTCAGCCTTCGGGGTGGAACTACCCAGTGATGACCATCCCGCAACAGTGCCCGCCTGAGGGTGGCGGCTACTCCGCAGTCTCGGACCCAATTGGGGGTCACCAGGGAACGGATTTGGAGACGGATTTGGAGACGGGAATACCTGGATTTGTTTGCCCTCTTGTTCAGCGACCCTATAATGGATCCCGCTAAGCAACAAGACAAACAAGAAAAAGAGTGCTTCAAGCACCCCAAAGCTGACCGAAATTGGTCGAACTGGACCGCATCCTTTTCTATTTACATGGGGGTCATGATCCAGACCTATCCAGCCAGGGTTGCAGATTTATTGAAGTATGCCAGCATCGTGTGGCAGGCTTATGAAGCCGGGCCAGCAGGAGCCTGGCTGCGGTATGACGAGGCGCTCCGCCACCGGGCGGCCTATACCCCAGGCTTGAGGTGGGACTTGCATCCCCACGACCTCTGGCTTAATTGCATGAGCGGGGTCGGGAACGCACCACGATCCGACAGTGGCGACTTATTGGCAAAGGGGGGGGGTTATCTCGTCCACCACGAAGTCCTTTCGTGACGAAGGGGGAAAATGGGCATCATCGTCCATCGGACAACGTTTGGAGTTTGGTCATTTCGGGAGATGTTCCCGAGCGGCCTGCAAGTTTCGCCACATCTGCTCCACGTGCTCCGACCACCACGCAGCCTCAACATGCCCGCAAGGAAAACCCACCTCAAAAGGGAGACCTTTCCCCGGAGGGCATGGGAAAGGCCCCCCCACTAGCAGTAGTACAAGCAAAAGCCCCAACGCCAGTTAGGGCTGCCCAACTCAAGCAGGCCCTGCGAGGCTACCCAGACCAAGCAGAGGTGGCGTATATTGTGGCGGGGTTTCAGGAAGGGTTCCATATCCCAGGCATTTGAAGTTCAGCGGCACCAGCGGTTGGGATGGAGGTAATAGTATGGGAAAAAATCTGAAGAGAGACAGCCGAGGGCAGAGTGGCGGGCCCATTCTCGGCTCCCCCCTTTTCCAATATGGTTACCTCTCCTTTAGGCATGGTACCCAAGAAGGCCCCCGGCGAGTTCCGACTAATCCACCACCTCTCTTACCCCCAGGGTGGCTCAGTCAACGACGTTATCCCCAAAGAGCTCTCTTCGGTTAGGTATGCGTCGTTTGACTCAGCCGTGGCCCTAGTTAGGTCCTTCGGCCCGGGAGCTATCCTGGGAAAGTGCGACATCAAGTCCGCTTTTCGTTTGCTCCCAGTATATCCCGAGAGTTTTCCTCTGCTGGGTTTCCATTTCGACGGCATGTATTATTTTGACAAAGCCATGCTGATGGGGTGTTCGATCTCCTGCTCGGCCTTCGAGCGGTTCAGCACCCTTGTCAAATGGAGTGTCAAGCAGAGATCTGGCAGCCGGGGAATCACTAAATATGTCAACGATTTCCTATTCATCGGCCAAGCCAGCACGGAGGACTGCTCAAGCTTGATGCAGACTTTCCATGCCATGGCAGATGAACTGGGCATTCCCCTGGCCCATGAGAAGACAGAGGGACCAACCACCAGACTGACCTACCTCGGCATTGAGATTGATACAGAGACAGCTGTTTCCCACCTGCCTCGGGAGAAGTTACTCGCCCTCCATGCCAAGGTTCACGAATGTTTAAGAGCGGCAAAAGTTACTGTGCACCAATTACAGTCAGTCCTCGGGAGCCTTAATTTTGCATGTCAGGTGGTAGCACCCGGGCAGGCCTTCTTGTCCCGCCTTTACACCAAACTGGCCGGCGACCCGCCCCCACACCACCACATCCGAGTCACCAGGGAAATGAGGTAAGACCTCCAGACATGGGTCACC
Organism: Sphenodon punctatus; assembly: GCA_003113815.1. Lineage (NCBI taxonomy): Eukaryota > Metazoa > Chordata > Lepidosauria > Sphenodontia > Sphenodontidae > Sphenodon > Sphenodon punctatus. The sequence goes on along the minus strand of QEPC01000801.1, from coordinate 3,017,660 downwards.
TTTTTAGCACATTTTAATGGCACCAGCTTCTGGTGGGACCAGTTTTTACTCGAAGCGGAGCTCCAGGTGCACTCCGATGGCGCCGGAGTTGTGGGATTCGGCTTAATATTCAGAGATTGTTGGGTGGCGGCCCCTTGGCCCTCGGAATGGCGTGAGTAAGGTTTAACCAGGGACCTCGCCTTCCTTGAGCTTTTTCCCATAATGCTAGCCATCCATCTATGGCCCAACAAACTGGCGAACCACTCGGTGCTGTTTTGGTGTGACAACCAAGCGGTCGTCCACATCATTAGCACCCAGTCTTCCAAGTCTCCAAAGGTCATGAAGCTGGTGAGGGAATTCGTGCTCATTTGTCTGGAATTTAACATCCTCTTCCAGGCCAGGCATGTACCCGGCCTGGAAAACAATGTAGCCGATGCCCTCTCTCGCTTCCAGATGAAGCATTTCCGTTCACTTGCACCCCGGGCGAATCCAGAGCTGCTGCCATCGTCGGTCTGCAACCTTGGGTCTTAGAGCACCACGCGACCATTCTAGGATCCCTTGCGCCTTGTATCAGGACTGCCTACGACAGGGCATATCGGGAATTCCAGTGGTACTGGTTGGCACAGGGCTGGCCCCCGGATTTCCTGATCCTGGAGCCCCAGATGCTCCAGTTTGCTATGCATCTGAGGCACAACGGAGCGTCCCCGAGTACTATAGCTGGGAAACTGTCTGCCTTGGCCTTTGCGAGCAACCTCGCCGGTGTGTGTGTGTGTGTCACACACACACACACACACACACACACACACACTTTTTCTATACCCCAGGTGGCTGTCCACAGTACCGGAAGCAGGTCTGGATTGTCAGCCACAGCCTTGTGCGTTGGGCGGGCAAGGCAGCGGGCCAGACCAGATGGGGAACCCAGCTGGGCTTATCGGCCCAGGCCCAGATACACTGGAAGGGTCGCGGAGGCATGAGGTGGCACCAACTACTGCCGGCCCTACATCTCCCCACCCAGGGCTCCTCACCCAACGTCCTTGTCATACATCTGGCCGAGAATGACATCCCCCGCCTGAAGGGAGTGCAGCTGATTAAGAACATTCAATTTGATCTATGGGAGATTAAAAAACTTTTCCCAGCAGCTACACTCATATGGACCAATCTGGTCAAAGGGATGTCATGGGACAGCGGGGTACATCCCTGAAAGATCGAGACCCGAAAGACCATCAATTGGGATGTGGGTAGATGGCTTACCAATCTGGGTGGTGAACGAATAGATACACAGGCCCTGACGCACAGATGCCCGGCGCTGTACAGGCGGGACGGCATTCACCTATCACCAGATGGGAATAACCTGTACTTGGAGGCCTAAAAAGGGTTTCTGTTTTGAATAAGTTATAGGTGTGGGGTGGGGGTCAGGCTCGTCCAGGTCCCGCGGCGACCCCTTAGTGGCAGGGGTCCAGTACAGTAAGTTAGATTAGGTTAGAGTGATTATAAGTAAGAGTCATCTCCTTAAGAGATGAGGAGGCCCACCCGCCGGAAAAGCAGGGTATGGCAAGTGGCGGGGCTGCCTCCCTGGGAGGGGTGTCGAGCGAGGGCGGTAGGGACAAGTATGGTCCCCCGTCTGTAGGCACCTTTATCCTTACTTGTAATTAAATGGTTGGGTCCCTCTCACCTGTGGCTAGGGTCACTGAGAGGGGGAACATGATGTTCACGGTGGGGGTGGAAATCGAGGGTACATCGAAACCACCCCTGGTTTGTTGGGTTAGTGTTACATACATCAAGTTCAAGTACTGAACCCGCACTGCACTAGGCGATTTGCCCCCACCCATTGGTTAATTGTAATTTGATTTGAATAAAGAGTGCGGCCCTTAAAATCCAGCATGGTGTTCCGTCTCCTTCGGTGCGTCGGCAAAAAGCTGTTTGTTTACAAGCAACTCCTCTCCATGTGAGTTATCAGAAGGTTGTTGCCTTGTAAAGAAGGTTCTTCAAGATGGCTCCCAACATTCTCACAACTGGGTCATGTATGCTCACCATATTCAAATAATAGACCATGTGTTGGTCTCGAGCGCCTCTAGTATAAAAAGCACTCTCCCCCTCAAAATGACAGTTCCTTCCAACCCTTTCTAGGAATATAAGAAAAAAATTCCATGCAGGGCTGGATGGGTGGGTGTTGTCAGAATGCTTAGAACCATCTTGAAGAACCTGGTTTACAAGGCAGCAACTTTCTGTTCTTCTTTGAGTAGCTCCTCACAGAACATTTTTACACAGCTCCACCAGGTGGGGGGGTCCGTGGGCATGCCAGTGCGTAGGCGAGGCGTGCACATGGCCACACATGCATCCCCACTTACCCCCCACTCATCCACACCCATGAAGTAACCGTTCCATAATGGCATCCATGACTGATTCAGTGAAGCATTTAAGGATGTGCCTGATTTTTAAGCATGTGAGCAGCTCAGTCTGAATTAACAAACTTCGGCCACGATCCACAAACCAAATATTCTACCATAAGTGTTTGGGAGATCACCCACTACTCATATTTCAGACGCGTAAGTGCTTAGTTTCTCCACTGGTCAGGCTAGACTGCTTAGAACCTAGAAGGATCAAGTCCTTGTGCAGGATTTCTCAACTATTTAATAATGCAGTTTAAAATTTAATAGTGGGATTGGGGTGGTTTTTCATACACACAGCCCCTGTTATTACATTCAAGGAGGCCACAATGACCACTTAACAGCCTTGTGGCAACTACAGTAATTACATATATGGAGAAGGAAAATATTTAATGTACTTTAAAGATGTCTTTAATGTGACTTGGCAGATAGAAACAAGAAACGATGCTATCGTATCGATTGAAAACTACTCATCTACTCCAAGATACAGAACTAATGTTTAGAAATGTTTACTAATCCTGATATTTGTCTCAAACCAAAATGCTTCTAGATGTGTGACATACCATTTATTTTTAAAAGTCTTCAGCATTTTGAAGTTTTACTGAAAAGAGTGTCTTGAATCTCAGTTGTGTCAAAAGGTCTAAGAATAAGTCAGGATCCGCGCCTCTGCAATGGATATACTTCCTGCAAAATCTGAGGAATTGCTTTTGTTGTATCCTATTGCTGTCATAAGAAGTTTATTTTTCTAGGTACAAAACAAGCTACAACAGTCCAATGAAATTAAGCAGAAAAAAAACATTAGCCCTTGTTTGGCCAATATTTACTCCACTTAATGAATGTGTCCTTGTTCAAGATGCCTTGCAATAATAGCTCAACAAAATTAAGTCTCTCTCATGGAACTACTGACAGTTTTGAGAAATATGGAAAAATATTTTCATAAATAGGATGAGTCATGCTTTAAAACAACATCAATTATACCAGCTTGCTTACTTTTTCTCCCCCACTCTATTTCTGAGATGATTGCAGCAGCCAATAGCTCATGCCACAAGAGCAAAAGAACCTTATAAAACTTTGGCTTCTGTCTGCAATAATATTTGCAATAGTGACAAGCAAAAACATGTCATATATACATGAGGAAACCTAGATGGTAAGCTGGGCTGTGTGATATTTACAACACCATCTCTCAGACCAGCAGGTACTTTTGTGAGCTCTTTTTTAAAAAGCATTTCTTTAATGGTGAATGTATTAAAACCTAGAAATTAGGCTAGTACAATTCTAGTTCATATCAAGAATTAATATAGATTCTGTAGATCTACGTCCTAGAAAGATATGGGGTCTTCAGAACTCAAGACCTTCCCGGGGCTGCCTGAGTTTGTGGAAGTGTGTGTGGTGGGGGGGAGGGAGGGAGAGGAAAAGTTTGCCTGAGCCACCTGTTTGAAATGGCACCCAAACCTGTGAAATCGTGTTTACTCTTGCTGCTCTGGCTGACTTTGACGGATCAAGCTTATTTCCAAAGTAGCTGGTTCTACCCATTTCTGGACCATGGATTCAAATGGGTGGCACAACTATCAAAGGGAATTCATGTTCCCAAAGTGAGGAGGGGTGGCACCAATTTGGAAATTTTCCACACTCCCCAAATTAGCTGCCCTGAGCTGAACTGCAATAGAAGTAGGTGCAGCAGCAGCAAAGGCAAAACTGAAAGAGGCAGAGGAGCAGAGGCAGAGGGAAAGAGTAAAGAGACAGCGAGAAATTGGAGCAGAGGGGAAAGAGAGAGCAAGAGGAAGAAAAAGCAATAGATAAGAGGGCAAAGTGGGAAGAACAAGGGACAAAGGGGCAGTGAAGGAAAAATAGGGCAGAGAGGCTGAGCACAAATTGGGAGAAGAGAGGCTGCCTGTGCATTAAAAGCTTGATAGCTGTTAAAATAATACCCAAAAGATATGTTAGAAGACAACTTTATTGAAGAAATTCACCTTTTAACCCTTATACATTGTCTTGAAAAAGAACTGTCTGTGTCTTGGGGTGTTTCTTCTAACCCTAACCCCAACCCTTGGCACTGACATTTCTGGAATGTGTCAACTAACATGAAATGTGACAGGGTAGTTTTTTTAACCCCAGGTGAAAAACCTGGTGTTCAGAAAATACTCCATGGCAAAATGTATTGGGGTATTTTTTTGCCGTAAGGGTTTTTGTTCACCAATTTTAAAAAAAGGTTAATAGTAACCAAATTCCCTTTGAGTATATGGTATACCTGGGGTCCAGGTGACAATGTCCAAAAAGAGCAAAATTGGAGAGCCACTCACTTGCAAGGTTTCATGAGAAATGCACACCTGGGGTAGGAAAATATCCCCAGAAAATGTATCTGGGTTAAGCAAGCTCAGAACCATACTATTTGGAAAAATGGCTACCAATAAGTTGTTACACAAGATCTATGGAGGTGAGTGGGGGCTGTCACAGGTTGGAGTGTTCCTCCGTGACAGGGGGGATGGGTGTTTGGCTGTGGTGGGTGTGTGGTCGTTTACACGGACAAACACCCACCTCCATCCATCTCCACCCACGGTGTCTCCTACGGTTTTCCGGAGGGCTCCGTGGGTGGAGATGGGTGTAGGTGGATGTACATCAGGAGTGCACACACATGAACACCCACCGCCCATGGTGTTTACACAGGCGCACACCCATCCCCCCATCCACCACCAGCCGTCTACACGAATGCCCCTCCTCCCCCAACACCCGCCAAAACACCGACCGGGGGTGGGGTCATCTGTGTAAAAACAGCCTATGAAAAAGGAATGTGCAATAATTACTGCACAGAGCTGTGTTGCTCTAAAAATGTGTCTCCATGGGTGAAAACAAATGAGATGGGGGCACTCCAGTGAGGGCCACTGAGGTCACCACTCCTCGGGTCAACAGGGAAGGCAGTTCACACAAGCCAGCTCCCCCCTCCCCCCAATAATCCAGATGTATGGGCTGCAGTCACAGGTCCCTCCATGCCATGGGTCAGCTGAGGAGTCACTCGTCCATACAGGAGAGGATGCTCGGACCCGTGCTGCCCAGCAGAATTGGACCTCCAGGAAGAGCTGCCACCAAGCAGCTGATGGGGGTGGGGTGGGGTGGAGGTGCATCCTCACCCAACTTGGGCGTGTGCACAAAACAGCTGTTATTGGGTGCTCCTCCAGGCCACCTGATCAGCTGTTTGGCTGCCAGGGTGAGCGTGATCCTCTGGGTCCGATCCTCAGACCTCACCTCGCAGTGGGGCCTAACAGAAGACCGTTAGCCTGGTTTAGCCCAGGTGGTCGCGTCTTTGCCCGGGCTACATCACCAACCACCTCCAGCTGAGGCATACCGCCGCAGCTATCCTCCGCTCCAAGGCAGACGTGGGCGAACATCTGGTGACCTAACTGAGAGCAGGTGACTTCTGAGCTACTGTGGGCTACCGCCTCATTTGTTTTCACCCAATATTGATTTTGGTTTCTAAGGGGAAGACTCCTTTAGCATATTAACCTTGATTAAAAACAAATTCCTCTGTTCTATCTTGGACCCAGGGCACATATTAACCGTAGTGATGCTGTCTTGCTTCAAAAAAGGAGAGAATATAAACATGACATGGTCTTGTCTTCTTTGAAAAAGTCAACTAATGTTTTCTTCTTAACCTCTTATCTTTATAATATTTTTTAAATGACCCCACCCTTTCAAATTTTGCTACAACTCCAAAAGCCTCTGCCGAGCCTTGACTCATCTTCGTTTTCCCACCAATAAAACACACAACCAAGAAGGCTTGATTTGTCCCTCCCTCCATTCCATTCCATGTTCATCAGCTTCACTGATTAGGCCAATAGAAAAAGGCCTTACACAATTCTAAATGGATCGCTATTTTTTAAGAGTGTGACTTTATGATCAATATTGAACATCCTTTGCAATATGTTTTGCTCACATCACTTCTCCTTTAAATAAAAAGGTAGCTTTTAATAGCTGTAGAAAGCTATTAAAGCTGCAAACAATGTTAAACTATTAATAGATTATGTGCCACTGGATCACTAATGTACACAAACTTTAATTGTTGATATTATGCATGAAGAAAACCAACTTCTAAGAATTAAAAGATAGCCTTACAGTAAAAGACAAATTAATAAAAGGAATTTTCTATATACAAGCTGTCTATTTTTGTACCACATAATGGTGACAATCTTGAAACCACTTACTTGCAAGTAATCTTTCTGACATCAATGGACTACTCAGGAGTTAGTGGTTTCAGGACTGCAACCAATGCCAACTATTTTGGTTCCCTATCCTTTCAAAATGTCAAAGCCACCGAACACACCTCTTTTCGTTATTACAAATATCAAATTTAAAATGTAAGAGAGTCATTAATAAAAGAGAATAAATTTTGCTTAGGTGAAAGCAGTCAGCTGTACAATTCTTTGATTTGTACTCCACCACAATCAATCAGCAGTGTCTGACCATAAGAAAGGAAGTCTTCCTAGGAGGTTTTATTTAATTTTATTTATTTAAATGTTTGCCCTGCCCTTCTCCTAAGGCTCAAGGCATGTTACAATATTAAACACAAAATACATTAAAATCCCTTTTTAAAGAAAAAAAACAAAACCCACCCACCAAACCGTATCCTCCACCTGCCAAACACTTTGCCAAAAGGTTTTACACTGCCTCTAGAATAGGTTTGGCTTGGGCTCCGACAGACCTCCGGGAAAAAGGAGTTCCATAATACTAGGGCAGCAACTGAGAATGCCTCTCTGTGGGCCCTTTTAATCTTAACAAGATTGGCAGGTGGTGCTCACAAGAGCATGCTCCTGGCCAAAAACAGGGGTTGCAGTGGAGCATGGTAGGAAAGACGGTGTTTCAGATATGTGGGGTCCAAACCATTTAGGGTTTTGCACCATGAATTGTGCCTGGAAAGCTAAAGGAAGCCAGTGCAGACTGTAAAGTACAGGTGTAATGTGCTAACAGCGACTCACCCCAAAAGGAGCCAGGCCACTGTGTTCTGCACCACCAGCAGCTTCCAAACAGTCATCAAGGGCAGGCCCACACAGAGTACAATCTACAGCTAGCTCCTGTAACAGCACTTTTAAAAATACTGGTGAGCAGAATAGCGAAAGCATTAAGAAGGAAGGAGAGCCTTCTGAGTTGTTGGAAGTTTTAAAAGAAAATCAAAAAACAAGCTGGAGATCTGTAGAGTGAAAAGGCAAAACACACAACTGAACTGTAATTAAGTAACTAGACATGTATGAGGTAGTGCTGCTAATCTTGACCCATAGCCCTCTTATGTGCACCATGCACATACAAAGTGTTTATTTTTTAAAGCTGAATCAATTAATTAGTTACGGATTTTCAATTAATCTAAAAATGTGGCTTAGGTTCAGAAAAAACAGCTGAAGTTCAAACTAATTATCTGAAAGGAATTTGTTTCTCCATACCTATCCTAAACACATTATCGAAACATCTCATGAAGTTGTAAATTAAAAATTAAACCTCTGTGCATAGAATTTTAAGGAGACTTCAGTTTCCAAAAAGAACTTAAGGCCAGTGAATTTCTAGTTTGCTACATAGTGTTGCATGGTGCCACTGACCATCCCTGCGGCTCACCTGGAGTCTGTTGCCGCCGCCGTTTGTTGCTGCAGGAGCTGGGGTCACCGCCACCGCTGCTGGAGGTCCGGAATGCCGGACCCCGGCCTCAGTGAGGAGCCGTGCTGCCCAGCCCCCCACCCCGTTACTATCTTCCCCCTCCTCCATTTGGAGGAGGAGGGTGGGGCCAGGGTGCATGGGTAGGACTTCCAGGTCCGGCCCTGACCAAAGCAGCCTTCTGCCCAGCAGGTGCCATAGGCACATGCAGCAGGCGGCATATCCAAGGGCGATGCCGAAGTGGCCCTTAGCGGGACCAAGGGGCTGGGGGGAGGCTTATCTTTGTTTTGGTTTTAAGGGGATTGGGAGGGGGGTTCCTCTATGAGGAAGGTGGGGCGAAGGGACTGGGTTAGGGAGGGAGCTACCCCCCTCAATGTGAGGGGGGGGAAGAGCCCATGGGGGGAGGCTGACTACCCTCCGGTAGCAGAGGAGGGTAGGGGGTATGGAGGGGTTGGGGGGTGGGTTTGGCCTCCTGGAGAGACGGGGGGGTTCATCCCGAATAACAGGGAGCAATACTTTGGGAGAAGGGATAGGGAATGGTGGGGGAAGGGGGGTCTCCCTCGCTGCCTGGACGGAACAGCTGGGGGTGGGCGTGGCTATTGGGGTCGTGACAGGTCGGGGGAGATATGGTGTCAGGGGGAGGGAAATGAGATTGGTGAGGCAGGATAGATGCCTACTGCATGTTCCCCCTAGCAGTAGAGCAGGTAGGACTCGGTCATGGGGTCCCCAACCCGGTGGTGGTGCTGTTAAATGTGAGGTCGGTGGCGAACAAAGCAACGACGGTCCAGGAGATAATCCTGGACTGTTACGCCGATCTCACATGTATCACAGAAACCTGGCTGGACAATGCATAGGGGCCTATTTTGGCTGATGTTGTTCCAGCCGGGTATGCTGTGCAGCACCAGCCGCAGTCAGAGGGACGAGGAGGGCAGTGCAGCTATGATTTTTAAAGAGGGTTGGTCTGTAAGGAGGTATCCAGTGTGATCCATAGTGGGCATTGAAGGTCTCCATCTTTTGTTCCATTTGGCGGGGGATAGTTTAGGAGTGCTGCTGGTATACTGTGGACCTACCAATACGGTGGCCTCCCCGCATGCTCTGGCAGAGGCCATGTTGGAGGTGGTGTTGCAGTCCCAAAAGACGATAGTCTTGGGGGACCTCAACGTTCATGCCGATTCAGTTCTCGGGGGAGCCGAGCATGAGTTCATAGTCGCCATGGCAACCATGGGCCTGTCCCAGAGGGTCAACGGCCCAACATCTTGGAGGACATACCTTGGACCTTATGTTTTGCACTGGCCTTGAGGCGGGTGCTCCGTTAATGGGGGAAGATATCCGCTGTGCCCTTGTCATGAACGGATCATTACCTCCTGTAGACCTCCTTTCTAGCACACGTCTGCCCCTGGAAGGGTGTGGAACCTATTCGGATGATCCGCCCCTGGAGGCTGTTGGACCCATTGCGGTTTCTAGGTGCTCTGGGGGAGTTACCTTGATGACCATCTCATCGATGACCTCGTTAAGCTATGGAACACCTTGCTGATGAAGGCTATCAATCGGACGGCTCCCAGGCGTCTATTACCTAGGCGGAGGCTCCGCAGATCTCCGTGGTTTTCCGAGGAGCTGCGGAGGCTGAAGCAAGCTGGGTGACAGTTTGAGCGACAGTGGCGTCGTTCTCGTGCTGAAGCCGACAGATTGCAGCAAAGAGCTAGTTTACGAGCCTATGCCGTGGCTATACGGGTAGCAAAGAGGGAGTTCTTTGCTACCCTCATAGCATCCACAAAATCCCATCCAGCAGAGCTGTTCCGGTTGCGCAGGGGCTAGTCAGTCCAGCCTCTCTCGACCCTGGAGTTGAGTCATCATCTGCCCACTGTGACATGTTTGCAGATTGTTTTGTGGATAAAATTGCTCGTATTCACCACGACTTCGATGCCGCACTTAATACAGTAGAGGAGGTAGAGGTTGTAGAAGCCCCGTCATGTCCAATTTTGTGGGATCAATTTCAGTTGGTGACACCCGCTGATGTGGTGGAGGTTCTGGGGGCAGTTCGGGCCACCTCTTGTGAATTAGATCTGTGCCCGTCCTGGCTAGTTAAGAGTTGCCAGGAGACAATGGGGCCGTTGCTGGCCGGGGGGTCAACGCCTCCCTTCAGGAGGGCAGAGTGCCGAGCTGCCTCAAGGAGGAGGTGGTGAGGCCTCTGCTCAAGAAACCATTACTTGACGTTGACTCTGCTGCCAGCTATCGGCCTGTCTCTAACCTTTCCTTTTGAGGGAAGTTTACTGAACGAGTAGTGGCCCAACAGCTACAGGAGCATCTTAACCGCATTGGTTATCTTGTGGCTTTGGTAGATGATCGCCGCCACAAGAAGGATCGGGATCGATCGACCCTATTGATCCTGTTAGATCTTTCGGCAGCATTTGATACCGTTGACCATGAGATGTTGGTGACAGGCCTGCAAGACAGTGGCGGGGGGTGTATGGGCGGGACTGTTCTCGCATGGTTCCACTCATTCCTGACTGGAGGAACTCAGTGGGTGGTGCTCGGTGATTGTTTTTCATCTTACCGAGACCTCTCGTGTGGGGTTCCGCAGGGTTCTGTTTTTGTCCCTTCTCCTGTTCAACATGTATATGCAGCCGCTCGGCGAGGTGATTAGAGGGTTTGGGGTGAGGTGTCATCAGTATGCGTATGACACCCAACTGTACCTCTCATTTTCAACAGATCCAGGCCCAACTGTCTCAGTGCTTACCTGGTGTTTTGCAGCTGTGGGGGATTGGGTGAGGGCTAACCGACTGCGATTGAATGCTGACAAGACAGAGGTGATGGTAGTGGGCAAGTCGGTGGAAGTGACAGCTCCCATGGTTGATGGGATCTGTCCTCCGCTGACTTCCCAGGTACGGAACCTGGGGGTGCTCCTCAACTCGCAGCTCCGCCTGGATCTCCAGGTGGAGGCTGTGGCGAGGAGTGCCTTCCGTCAGTTAAATCTGGTACGGCGGCTTCGGTTGCTGGTTTCGGTTCCTGACCTGGCCATGATCATCCATGCTTTTATCACTTCTCAACTAGACTACTGTAACGCGCTCTACGTGGGACTACCTATGGTGACAGTTCAGAAGCTACAGCTGGTGCAGAATGCAGCAGCTCGGCTCTTAGTGGGACTGGGCCGCCGGGAGCACATTACATCAGTGCTCTGGTCTCTGCACTGGTTGCCAATAGTCTTCCGGGCTTAATTCAAAGTGTTGGTTTTGACCTATAAAGCCTTACACGGTCTGGGTCCTGTCTACTTGCGAGATTGCCTCACTCCCCACTCCCTGCGGTCATCCAGGGGCGCCACACTGGAGTTCCCCTGGGTTTTCCGGGAGGCCACACAGAAAGGGTGTTCTCAGTGGCCACACCACATCTTTGGAACTCTCTCCCGGTGGGTGTCCATCTGACCCCGAACCTCCCAGCTTTCCAAAGGAGTTGTAAGATCTGGCTGTTCCGTCAGGCATTTGGTGAGGGAGAGGGGCGAAGGGTGGGTGGAGGTTGGTGAGGGAGGGGGTTGGTTTTTATTATTTTTTTATTGATATTTTATGATCTTTTATTGTGTTTATCTTTGATATTGTTAGCCACCCCGGTTTGCCTGTGGCAAGAGGGGTGGGGTATACATTTTTTAAATAAATAAAATAAATAAATACATAAATAAATAAAATTTAAATGGTAGCAAGCTAGGTTGTACTCTGCATGCAAGGGTTAACAGCAATGTTTTCTCTACAACAAATAGGAACCTTTGTAAATGTAAACTGAGATAAGAAAGTACTTTCAAAATGTTCCAAAGAAAGAGAAGGTGATTTAATCACAGTCATAGAGCCTGAAAGTGGGAAACGGGCTTGGTCTGCTCATACTTGCATCGCTAAGCCAATTCATGCAATAGCCTGTTCATGGATACAAATACCAGCCTTCCATTCCATGTAAAGACATAGGCTACTTTTCATAATTGCTTTGTTCATTATAAGTAGCAATTTTATCCAAGAAAAACATCTTTGGAGGATCGATTTATTTTCTGTAAAATCTATGTTCTCCTAGATATCTTAATGATTTGTCCTGGAGACACTGAAGTTTAAAGGCAAAGCCTTTGCTGCCAAACGATACAGAACAGTGATTTACTAGCTTATTTATTTATTAATAATAGTTCAGTATTTATTTATTAATTTTTACTGTAACCACAACAAATTCTGCGACCATGGCTGTCAAGTTAAAATATGGTAGTGGTTATTTGGAAGTGTCACGTAAATCCGTGGTTCTCAACTTTTTGGGACTGCACTCCGTTCCTTCCCTACCCTTTCTGTTTGTCTGTAGTCACTGAGGCCCTTCCTCACCCTTTCTCTCAGATTATCTCTCTTCCTTGTCACACCATTATTTTGGAGATTCCCTCTGGCTCAGTCAGAATGCGGGTAGGTGTTTGCCAACTGTGGTCCTTCTAAGCCCTCCCTTCTGCTCCGAATACCTTTTATGCAGTGCACTGCACCGCACCGCACCGCACACACACACACACACAGTTTCAGTACCACTGTCTTTTCAGTGTATAGAATATGTACTATTAATAATGTCACAAAAATTACACTATCATTACTTAGTGGGGTGCTTGGGGTGGGGAAACGGTGAGGTCTCCAGGACACCAAAATTCCTGGTGATCACTATTGACAATCACTAGTATGAGATCAGCCATGTGAGTAGTTTAAATTTTTAGATCACTGAAAGTATACCAATAGAAACAAGTTCTCAGCACTATCCCCATGCAGGATTGCACTGCTGGTCTAACAGTTTATTTATTATTTATTTAACATATTTATACACACCCCTCCTGCTATTAGCAGCTCGGGGCGGCTAACAATATATAATTAAACATATAAAATACAATAATATAGTGAAATAAATATACAATAAATATAAAACAACACTATAAAACCATAGCGGTGTGTCAAAATAAAAACAAAACAAAACATCCCACCCCCCACTAACCTTCAATCCCCCACCCCTTACTCATCTCCCTCACCGAAAGCCTGGCGGAACAGCCAGGTCTTACACTGTCATCTAAAGGAGGAGAGGTCCAGGGCCACCCAGACCTCTGCTGGAAGTGAGTTCCACAGCCTTGGTGCAGCCACCGAGAACGCCCTCTCCATAATCGCCCCCCGAGATACTCGGGGGACTTCGAGAAAGACACTCCCGGTCGACCACAGGGGTCGATCCAGAGCCCAGGCAGTAAGGCGGTCCCGCAGACAAGCAGGGCCCAGGCCATATAGGGTTTTATAGGTAAGCACCAACACCTTGAATCGGGTCTGGAAGACAGTGCAAAGAATGGAGCATTGGTGTAATGTGTTCACAGCGACCTGTCACCTTAAGGACAGCAGTTCCCAAACTTTTTTCCTGCATGATCCCATTTTGACTTGTGTATATTAATCACACAAGTCCAGACAGTGACTAAACCAGGCAGAGTATATCAAATGTTAACCTGGATTGCTGCTGCCTGCCCCGCCCTGCCCAGTTAGTGCCAGTTGAGTCCCATTCACTTCAATGGGAGTCATCCCTAAACTAACTGCTAGTATCAGAAATGCCCAAGTAAATACTGACTATTATAGGGGTGGGGGAATTAGTAATAAAATGGAAGTAAACTTACAGCTGGCATAGGAGCGATTGTCATCCTCACACATTTTGTGCAGCTGCTGGAATTCTTCTTGTGCTAGCTCAAAACGCTGCTGCTTAATTTGGTAAATCTCTTTTTTGGCATTAAGTGCCTCCTGGGCAACAACTAAATATTCCTTTAACATACGCTCTTGCTCTCTTCTCCACTGCTCTCTTGGGTCCTCAATCTGTGTGAGTTCTGAAGGGAAAAAAGCATAAATAGATAAGTCTTCTTGTCACACAAATCCCAAGAAATTTCCCAATAATTTAAAACGAGGCACGTACGCCTACATGCCTACACTGACTGGCACATGAGCAAGTGAAATTTACTCTAAGAATTCAGGTGGCATCCATCTCCTGGCTGAAGTCCCTTAACTTTGTCTCTTATATTCCCAGTTCAATGTAGTGATAAATATCTGTAGACTTAAAACTTGACCTCCGTGGTGCAATCCTAGCCCTTTTGAATTCGCCACTGACTTCAACAGGGTTAGGACTGCACTCCCAGGAACTTGAATAGGGTTAGAATTGCACCCAGGTTGGTAGGCGGAAGGAACACTGCAGAAACAGTCTCATCTTTCAAGGGCTCTTTGGTTCTTTAGTTTTGATGTGAGGAAACAGCAAATTTCCTTCCATACTTTTACCTATATTCTGACATGATCCCCTTCAGCAACTTAAGGTGGAATCCTTTCGTCCAGGTGCATAGAGAGGCTGTGTACACGCGTAAATTGTGTGCCAAAGTGCCTTGCTAGACTTAAGCAATCTCTGCAGACTACTAGACTGCGCTCAATCCTCACTCCTTCATTACCCTCTCTCTCTTGCACATGCAGTGAGGCCCAGCACACTCTCTAAGGGTGGCCAGCGCTTAAATGTGGTCTTACTCCTCTTAAGTATGCTTCAGGAACAGATGTGCATTCCACACTGATACATCAGAAAAAGTTATCAATTGACTATGGTTATGCTGCATAGTGATGCCTCTTGCTGTGAATAAAGAATAGGCATCCACTGAAGCCTATCATAACTTAACATCATGTGTAACTTCCCTCTCTTTAACCAAGACAAAGAGCAGCATAAACGTTGTAGCAGAACTGAGAATATAAAATCTGGAGGAGCGCACCCAGTGTAATCGATTAAATAGCTTATTTAATTATTCATTCTTTACTAAAATCAAAATTATGCTTTAAGCATGAAAAGATTGCCGCTTTCTCATCAAGTCTGTTGTTTCATTCCATCATCACCAACTAATCTCTCTCCTTTTCCTCTTCATTTTTTGCATGCTGAAGATGAGCAGAAATTGTTCTTGAATGAAGCGGATGCTCAAGAGTTGCAACAAGTGCTAAAACTGACAGCTGAATTACTACATTTGGCAAAGATTACGGCACAGAAATTGTTTCATAAACTCCCAATTATTTTTTTCCCATACTTAAGTAGACAACATTTCACTCAACAGCACACATGATCAGAAAGGATTTAAAGAGAGAAATTATTCTGCCATTTTAAGATAAGCTTCTAGCTTTGTGAGAGCTACCATGTTGACATTTTAGTTTAAAAGAATGTTTCCATTATTTCAGCCCAAATGTTAGATTCCTACCATTTCAGTCATGTCCAACTTTAGTCATGTCCCATCAGATCAAAATCATACCTTGAAGATTTGGTAGTCACTAAAAACAAAAGCATATCTGTGTTCTGATCAGACTGAAGAATTTCACATTTACTGAAAAATTAAAAATTAACAAATTGTGAATTCAGCAACAATGAGTCTGTTGCCTGGAAAGAAACCAGTGGATGATGTGATAAAATGGAAGCTACTCCAGTAGTGTGAAGTGTCTTTCCACCCCTCAAGTGTCCTGCGAAAGGACAGGTGTGGGCTAAGTTCAGCAGGTCCTCCGTGAATTTCTTAGGTACCACCAGCAGCCTGCTAAGCATGTTGCCATTGCCTGGGATAGGATTTTATAGATTAGTCCTTGTTCCCATACGGATGCTTCCCCGTCTGGGTGAACAGGGGGGCCTTGCCTAGCTGCCTCCCTTATGCCAGCCAAGGACTCATCTGTAGTTAGTTCTGACCTGAAATTTGTCTGTGTTTCAGTCAGTGCCCTAACAGCGTCTCCTAAATTGGAGTTTCCCCGCTCCCCCTCCTCTTGGTCAACCTCTGGTTTGGGAGTGACTGTCCCAGCCTCTAACTCTCCCCCCATGTTGGGTACCTGGTTTGATTCCACAGACATTGGGTCCTCCCATTCAAGGTTGAGGGCCAACTTTGGGGCCTCAGAATCAGTTTGGCTATTTGGCTTCAGTCCATTTAGTTCCCCATGTGAGACAGGGGCATGCAGTTCACTCCCCAAGTTTTGTCCTCCCATGCCTTCTGGCTGGGTCTGCGACGCCTCTTTGGAGTTTTCCTGCTCCTTAGTGGAGTCTGTAGGTTGGGATGCAGCTTCTGAGTGGCTCCTGGAGCCTTACTGCAACCCTTCGCCTCCACTAGGCTTAATCTCTGTCTCCCCATGTTCCTGGGAACAGGCTTTGGTAACTTCTAGGGGCGGGAAACCGGTAAAATCCGGTATCCGATAATGCCGGTACCGGGCGTACCGGCATTATCGGATTCGACCCGGTAATCCGGACCGGGTACCGGATTCCGGGGTACCAGATTTTTTTTACATTGCAGCCATTTAAAAATGGCTGCAATGTAAAAA